>JAQZBX010029232.1:0-27399 GCA_029593785.1 Cabassous unicinctus
TTGTCCATTTCCTCGAAATTATCATTCTTGTTGGCATGTAATTTTTCAAAGTATCCTCTTATGATACTCTTTATTTCAGTGGGGTCAGTAGTGATATCCCCTTGCTCATTCCTTATTTTGTGTATTTGAATCTTTCTCTCTTTTTCTTTGTTAGTCTGGCTATGGGTTTGTTAATTTTATTGATATTCTCGAAGAACCAGCTTTTGGTTTTGTTTACTGTTTCTAGTGCTTTCTTATTCTTTATTTCATTTAGTTCTGCCCGAATCTTTGTTATTTCCTCCTTTATACTTGCTTTTGGTTTAGTTTGTTGTTGTTTTTCCAATTCCTCCAAGTGTGCAGTTTTGTCTTCAATTTTAGCTCTTTCTTCTTTTTCAATATATGAATTTATGGCTATGAACTTCCCTCTCAGGACTGCTTTCACTGCATCCCATAGGTTTTGATATGTTGTGTTGTCATTTTGATTAGTTTCAAGGTAGTTGCTGATTTCTTTTGAGATTTCCTCCTTGACTCACTGTTTGTCTAAGAGTGTGTTGTTTAACTTCCATATCCTTGTGCCTCACCTGTTTCTCTGAACCTTAGTGATTTCCAATTTCATTCCATTGTGGTCAGAGATTTTACTTTGTATAATCTCAATCATTCTGAATTCATTGAAAGTTGTTCTGTGGCCCAGCATGTGGTCTATCTTGGAGTATGTTCCATGTGCACTTGAGAAGAATGTAAATCCTACGGTATTTAGGGGGAGTGTTCTGTATTTGTCTATTAAGTCCAGGTCCTCTAATATATTGTTGAGAGCCTTTGTTTCTTTAGTGATTCTCTGTCTAGATGTTCTGTCTAATGATGATAATGATATGTTAAAGACCCCTGCTAAAATTGTAGAGGCATTTATTTCTCCACTTAGTTTTTCCAGGGTTTACTTCATGTATTTTGAGGCACCCTGATTAGGTGCATAAATGTTTATGATTGTTCTCTCTTCTTGAGAGATTACCCCTTTTACTAATATATAGTGTCCATCTTTGTCTCTTATGATAGTTTTGCATTTAAAGTCTATTTTGTCTGATATTAGAATAGCTACTCCTTCCCATTTTTGGCTATTGTTAGCTTGTAAAATGATTTTCCAGCCATTCACTTTAAGCCTCCTTGAATCCCTGGGTCGAAGGTGAGTATCTTGTAGACAGCATATAGATAGATCATATTTCCTTATCCATTCTGCCAATCTGTGTCTCTTGATAGGTGAATTTAGTCCATTAAAATTCATTGTTATTACTCGTAATGAATATCTTACTCAGCCATTTTTCTTTGGATAAATGTATGTCATATGTTGTTTTGTTTTTATTTTTTGTCTTGTTAGTTGCTTTTAAACTCTCCTCCAAGTCTCTCTTCCTTGTATTTTCCTTTCAACTTCTAGAACTTCCTTTAGTGTTTCTTGATGTGCAGGTTTCTTATTGACATACTCTCTTAATTTCTGTTTATCTGTGAATATTTTCAACTCTCCATCATTTTTGAATGCCAGTTTTGCTGGGTAGAGAATTCGTGGCTGGAAGTTTTTTTCTTTTAGTATTTTGACTATGTCATACCACTGTCTTCTTGCCTCCATGGTTTCAGCTGAGAAATCAGCACTTAATCTTATTGTGCTTCCTTTGTATGTGATGGTTCTCTTTTCTCTTGCTGCCTTGAGTAATTTCTCTTTGTCTTGAGCATTGGACACTTTGAGAAGTATATGTCGTGGAGTTGGCCTATTGGGATTTATAATGTTTGGGGGTGCACTTTGCTTCCTGGACCTGCACATCCATCTCTCTCAATAGGGTTGCGAAGTTTTCAGCCATTATTTCCTTCAACACTTCTTTTGTTCCCTTTCCCTTCTCTTCTCTTTCTGGGATGCCCATAATGCATATGTTTGAGCATTTTGTGTTGTCGGTTAATTCTCTGAGTCCCTGCTGGATTTTTTCTATCTTTTTGTCTATTTGTTCTGCTATCTGTTTGATTTCAGATGTATTGTCTTCCACATCACTAATTCTTTCTTCTGCCTGTTCAAATCTGCTGCTATGTGAATCCAGCATCTTTTTGATTTCTTGGATTGTGCCATTGGTCACCATCATACCCATTCTCTTTTTGGGAGTGTTTACAATTTCTTCTGTATGTTCTCCAATTGTCTTCTTAATATTCTTAATCTCTTCCTTCACTTCTTTAAGTTGGTCCATAGTATTTGTTTGGAAAGCTTTGATTAGTTGTTCAATGATCTGCTTCAGTTCCTGGTTTTTAGTTTGTTCATTGGATTGCTCCATGTTTTCCTGTTTCTCAGTGTGGTTTGTAATTTTTTGTTGCCCTCTAGTCATCATTTTATCTTGATGGATTTATTCAGTTGATTAGCTCCTCTCTCTGCTCTAGAGTTTTATTTAGCTGGTGCTTCGGAGTGTGTGTAAAGTTTTCCCTTTGATACTTTTTCTTCTTATTTTATTTCCTTGCTTCTTTGTATGTTCCCTTGAAGGCAAAAGATTAGGTCTGGAGGAATTGAAAGATGTGAGAAAGGAAAAAGGATAATAGTAATATTGCTAAAAGTTAGAAGAGGGGCCAAATAAGACTTAATGAAGTGAATATTTAACTCAAGTAGGCAGTGTAGAGTAATAGGAAAGAAAGTGGAGTAAGTACAATGGACTGGGAAACCAAATAGAGGAATATATATATAATGATTTAGTGGGCTAGAATTATGAGGGAGAGAAAGAGTTAAGAAAGGGCTAAAAGGAAAGAGTTAATATTAATAAAGAAAGAAAAAAACAAAATAGAGGGAATAGAAATTGACACCCTTGAGTTGTGGGCATATGGAAAAAATGTGATATTTAATAGCCACAACAGAAAGCAGAGGGCAGAAAGATGAGGGACGGGTAATAGATAGTTTGGAATACAAAATCAATATATAAGGAGAATGGGAAATTACTGAAGAAGAAGCACAGCAAAGAAGAGAGAAGCTAGGAGCACCTAATTTTAAAAAAATGAAAGAAAGAAGAAAGGGGAGAGGAAAGAGGAAAGAAAAGCAAGAGGCAACAAATAAACAGAGAAAAAGCAAACAACCACACTGGCAAGCAGTGAAACAAAGTTAAGGGGGATCAATATTCCCTGGGGTCCCATGGATCCTCTCAGCCTGCTTGTGTTTATCCAACAATTTCCCCACAGGGTTTTGAATATGCAGGTTCTGAAGAAGCTTTTGGCTATTAAACTAAATTAAAAAGAATTTATTTTTCATTTATTAAAGGGACCTTTTTATTTATTTATTTATTTATTTGTTTGTTTGTTTGTTTATTTATTTTTTGGCATAATACAGGACCAAAATAAGTCTTTCTCTAGACCACCCCCCTCACGGAGGAGGCCCTAACTGGGATCCTGGAAACTAATCAAGCAGTGATTTAGTGTAGAACACTAAAAACGGCAGACTCCGGCAGACTCTGCCCTTCTGGATCAGAGCCCCTGTGTCATCAGGCTGCATGTAAATGAGGTTAACTCTGCAGATTCGCCTCTCCCCTCAGCCTGGCACTGCTTCAAGCTGGCCTATCTGCTCCCCAAAGTTATGAGGGGGTCCAGGCAGCCAGATTGACAGCTAAAATATCCCCTCTCTACTTTCTGTCAGAACTCTCCCTCTCTTGGAGATTGCCCCTCTTCCCAGCTCCGTGGGCTGGGACTAATCACTGGGCTGCTAGGCTAATCAACTCCCTCAGAAGATTAACCCCTCCTCTCTTCCCGGTGCCAATTCACTGCAGCTGTTTTGTTTGTATAAGTTGCGGGGGGCTTCAGGAAGCCAAATCCCCAGACAATAAAGCTCTCTTACCAGAGCTCCCCCCTCAGAAAACGCCCCCTCCCACCGAGTCAGGTCACCCAGTTACCGGATGGACAGGAGTCATGCTTCCAACGGGCTTTTTTGTTTTTTTCCCCCCCGTAAGGGTGGGGGTCGGCCGACTTTGTTAACCACCACAGGCAGGCTTAAAACTCACGAATCTCTATGATTCAGTCCACACCGTCGATCTGTCCAGATAGATGTCCCAAGTTTCTTACTCCACACGCCCACAGCACAGACCCCCTGCTCCATTGCTTTTAAATGGATTAATAAAATATATTTTACTTTATTATTATTCTTCCTTTAATAGTGTTTTAGTCATAAATCATGTTTCTTGTTTTCAGTTATTATCCTAGACATTTCAATAATCATTTTCCACTCATTTCTGTCTGGCTTAATTTAGTACTTTCACAACTTCTGGAAAGAATATATTCAAACTTCACAGACCATGCCATTCCTTGACATCCAGTGATTTTAACTGGAATGGCTTTCCCTTACATTCAAGAAATTCTGTTAATATTTTATGTATCATAGAACTGGTGACATTACATTTTTCTCTGTCTTTCTTCATTTGAATATATCTCAATTTGTTTAGGTCTTAAAATCCCCATGATGTATCTTCTTTTTTCACTTTTGTTTTTGGTTTCTATGACAACTCTTATACTACAGAAAAATAAAATTAAAGCGTATGTACTCTTTTGTATCTGACTGCATTTATGCACCATACATATATCTATCCCTTTGTTTTTATCACTGGGTTTATATTTCATTGCTAGGAATATTTGCATTTCTGAATATTCACTTGCTATTTATCCATTTTCTTAATAATGATCATTTTGATCATTACAAGATTTCAGCTATTAGGAAAGTAAATCTCCTATGAAAGTGGTTATGTTTTTTGTTCAAAATAAGCATACTTTCTCTGTCATATATAGAAGGGAAAATGCAAGATAATAAAACAGACATATGTTTTGACAGAATAGGAACTAACAAATTGTTTCCAAAGTGGGAACACCATTTCACATTCTCACTTTCTATATACAGGAATTCCATCCCCTTCATATACAGGTCAAAATTTGCACCCAGATTCCTTAAAATATGAGCAAATCTGGTAGTTGTGTAATGGTATCACACAGAGATTTCAATCTTCATTTTCAAGATAATTACTCATGCTGAATACATTTCCAAAATTAGATATTTTCTTTGTGAAATGTTTCTTCAATTATTTTGTTCATTTTATTATTTGATTTGTCTTAAGAGTTGTTCATACACTGGATAAGAATCAGTTGTCAGATGCATTATTTCTAATGGCTTCTAACCCAATCCATGGCTTCCTTTTTATCTCAGTAATGGTGTCAGTCTATGAATAAAACTTCACAATTTTGTTAAATAAATTTCATTTATTTTCATCTTTTTGGTAATGTGTTTATAACAATGATTCCTAAATGCTTGCTTCTTCCAAGGTAGGAAAACTCTCTGTTGAAGTCTTGTTTGTTCACTTTTCATTTACTTGTTTGTTCTTATATTACTTTTCTCAATAGGCAAAAATATTGTCCTGTCTTCAACCTCATATAGACACTTAAGAATTTAAGAAGTATGAAAAAGGTTTTTTTTTTTTCAATATAGGTATCAGTTTTTTCCTTAACCCAATTTTGAAGGCCATGGGTTGGGGCAGCCATAAGGCCAAAGAATGCACTATATAAATGGTTAGACATGAATTTTATTGGGACTTAGGAACAGGAGAGAATATTTGATGGTGACAAGTCAAAGAATGAATGAATTTAGTGCTCCACAAAGTGATGAGAAAATGAGGAGTGATTTATAAGGGGTTTCTGAACAAGAATATTCCATAAGGTATGAGAAACAGTTTCTGTTAGGGTCACATGAAGTTTACACATGGGGTCTGGTGATGTTTTTTCTGTGCTCATAGGAGAGACATTTACCAAAGATGTTTACTGCTTTGGGTAGATTATAGTTTACAATAACCACCTATACATTCTCTCCCATCAAGGACGGTTGTTAATCTTTAACTTATGTCTATATCATGAAGGCAGTTATGTGCTGGGGCTTGGGGAGGCCTGGATCCCCACAATTCACCCCCATGTCATGGCCTACATTGACTACAGGACAAGTATTGTATCCACATTCCACAGCAGCAGTATAAAAGACAACAACTAAAGCCATTAGGTATCTTTCAGTGAAAATTGCAGTTCCACCTGGTACAAAAATGGCCAATGGGTAGAACCACCAGGGGGCATGTTTTATTTTATATCTAGCTTTGATAGTAAAATTAAACAACTTAAGGGGTAGCCATCCCACATCATGGATTCCCTCTTGTAATTCCATACATTTAAGAGTGATGTGATCTAGGGTGCCAGACTCAGCTACTAACAATCCAAATCATTATATAGAGCATATACTAATAAAAGCCAGGGCTTATTCACCTGTCCCTTACAAGGGAACAATATAATTATGAGTCTTATTGAAAGGCAGCTTCTGAATTTAGTCTTAAATGAGAAGTTCTTGTTCCAATCTTGTTGATGGGTCATATTCTCCCATGCCAATAAGGTGTTCTACACTGTCCAATTTGCAGGAGTTATGGTCCAAGGAAGGCCAGTAGCACCCTAGAATGGTTATTCTGTGCAAACCCAACATTGGTTTCGACTGTAGGCATAGGTTACTGCTGAAGTGAACTGTAGGGAGGTTTTGGCTAGAACACTATAGGTGAGAAGAAAGATGTTTATGGGGAACAATAAGGGGCAGGTCATGCTGTCTAATGGTATACAAGCAGTATATAGAGAGACATATAGTGCCCCAGCTGTTCTGGCTCTATTCTGACCAGTCAAATTCCCTCTTAAATATACTATCATGCCTCAACTCCCCAATCAGAGATTTCACACTCTTATTCTTAAGAGGGAGCCAAAGGGTGATAGTCATTCTTCTGTAGCTGTTTCCTGCTGGTTAAGGGCAGTGGTCCATGCCTGATGAGGTGAGAAATTCTCTGGCTATTCTATTGAGGTTGAGGGAAGGTGGGTCCAGCACCATATTTGGAACTTGATGAAATCCCTGCATGACTAATACTTTGTTCTGGAAGGCTTTGATTCTGGAAGAAATAAACTTAAGTTAGAATTTTCAAGATACATGGCCCACTAAAAGGATACAGAAAAGGTGGCCAGTCATGATATACTGGGCCATGGGAATGAGAAAAGCCAGGTACATCCAGAGGCTACATCCTCTTAAAGCTTATGGGATTGATCTTGTAAGTTTCAAATGCTGTCCAGGAAACTGCCACTCCCAGTTCCACAGTGGTGGTTATACCTAGGATAGCTAGGAGATGTGTGAGGATAGGTACTGCCCTAGACATAAATTCACAAAAACTATATAGGCAACAACAAGATAAGTATATGACAAGCAAAATAAAGACAATGCTTAAGAGAGCCCTTCTTTTATCTTATAGGCACATTCATTAATTACTTAGAAAATGAATTTAGTTTATAGTCTTTTAGCATGTTCAATATCCTTCTGCATACTATCTAGAATAGAAGAGATATTATTATATTTATGAGGTATATAAAAAGAGCACTTAATACTAATCAATGCACTAATCAATGCACAAGTTCCTCTTTGAGCTGCAGTTAATAGTTCTAAGTTCCAGATTTGAAATACTGTACATGCTATCTCTCCATTAAAGTAGGCCATAATGCTAATTGTGTCTCTTTAGTTTCTACTAACATTACTCTGGTAATTATTGCTCCACTTTGTATAACCTCCACACAGGCAGCATGTTGTAGCACCATTGGCCCTTGAAAGGAAGCTCCAATATTTCATCTGCCTGGTGCATAGCACCCTTTGGCGCTATGAAACAGAGTCAGTTTTGAGGCAATATCCATTGAAAATCTGGCCATATAAAGCCATTGCCAGCTGCTGCCAGTGTCTGAAACTGCAATGTACTTTTCACCCACTTCAGGAACCATGTCCAGATGTGGTATATACTTTTATTATTTGGAGGTCATAGTGACTAACCCAGCCAATACCTCAAATGGAGAGGCACTGTGAAGGGTACTGGAGGCCTGGTTTGAATGCACAAGAGAGTTTGACAATATTGAAGTTTATCTCTTAATTTTTATACACTTCCTAAAAACTTCCAATGCAGTTTATAACATATTAAATGCACTTAACTGTTTTTAATATTTTACATTTTACTTCTACACATTTACCATGATTTTGTTAATTAATAAGTATTTTACTTTAGCAGTATAGGAAAAACTACTTTTTCCAATAATATTATGAAAACCTAAGATTCCCAACAGAATCAAGGTTATCTTACCCCTAGCACCACATTAATGTGCAGATTGAGGTGGCCTTTGGTAGGTTTCCTTTTTATGAAGTTACTTTTTGTTATCAATATCAATTCAGGTTTTTATTTAATAATGGCATCCTAGAACTAGCCAATTAACTATTTCAGTTTATATAAGCTTTTACAAGCTTCCAATAATTAACCTTAAATTACTTTTTTGTTATTAATATTAACTACTAGATTTATATTTCATAATGACGTCTCAGAATCAGACCCTGACAATATAATGTTTCAGTTTAGAAAATGCTTTTGCAAAGTATCCATAACCACATAGACTATAGTTACTGCATCTCAAGACAAATTTCACTTTTAAAAAACACATTTCCTTACTTAATGCTACTTTGTATAATACTTTCTACAACTCTCTATATTCATTTAACCTTAACATATGTATTTCCACCCTGATTTTATGAAAACCAGCCATCTTAGGACAAAGCACATTCCCTTAAACAAACATAATAAAGTGACTATGAATTCACTTCTATAAATCTTTTACTATTTTCTATACCCATTTAAGTCTCATATCCCTCATTCTGTTTTGTGAAGAAAAAATCTATGCATTTCAATTTAGGTAAAACAATTTTTTAAAATAAGTTTAAGCAAGCCTTCTAGTCATTGAATTTGTGTGCCAACAAATTCCTTTTGCTATGCCAAAAAATAATATAAAAGAGGTTTGTAAATATTTCATTAGCCTAACTCTTACAATTGTCATCATTTTAAAGATTTAACAGACTTAATATTACCTCATTTTATTTGTATCCATATAGATCTAGGGAGATGACACCCAAGCTAAATAAAATTGTAACCATTATAATTTATGTAAGAAATATTCTTTTATCTTCTTTCCTCCACAGGAAGCTTTAACCTATTTTCTCTTTAATAAACTTCAAAAATTATGAATAACCTTAATAACATACTGACTGCCAAGTTGTGGAATATATTACAATTGTTTATTTTGTTTTAATTATAATTTTGAAACATATTTTCAGTATTTTCAAAGATTTTTTCTTTACTTACTTAATTTTGCCTGTGGATTATTACTGTGATCTTAATGCTGTTAAAATTTAATTGGGGAATTACAGGACAGAGTATACAAAACAAGTTTTATACTGTAATATTCCCTCTGTCCCTATCATTATAATTTTCCAGGCCTACTAGACAGAATTCTAGGCTAAACTCACATCTCCCCTTTCCACACCCAGCCCATTCCTTTATTTTTGTCAATTGGTTTTAATGAGTCACTGGAATTCAGTTAAGTTTAGGAGAAGACTCTGGGGGCATGATAGGCAAATTAAAGATTATGGGGGACTTCAGGACAAACTTTTTAGTTTCTTTCCTTTAAATACTTTCTTTATTCACATTTTATATGACTTTTTGTCCTGTTTGACTTCTCCAATTTGAGCTTCAGGAGTTCTCATTTGTCTATATTAGCACCTATTTAATTTTTAGCAATTTGAATACATCTCTTTTAAGAATTTTCATTTGTTAATTTAATATTGCTATCTGGAGGTATGAAAATATAAATTAAATGAACAGATGAATGCAAAAAGAGTTAAGACACACCAACAGAAACATAAAACTTCTTAATTTGAATCTGAATTCTCACTCATTTTCTCTGGCTGTATCCAAGCTGTCCGTCATTTCACATCTCTGATTTTTACTGCATTTAAGATCACCTCTGGAATTACTTCTGCCTGAAATTTGGAAGCTCTTTCTTGGAAACACTTTTGTTAGTAATCAGCAACCAGTTAAGAATGCTTGAGCAATATAAATGCAGTTAGGCACTAATTTAGCATTTTAGACAGACAGACATTTAACACATATATTCTGGATTATTCTTCAGGAATACACTTAGACTTGAAGTTCAGGAGTAAGCTATTGATTCAAAACTGGAAGTTTTTGTTAACACCTAGATAAAAATTCTGATCAAAATAAAATGTCAGAGTGGGGGTGATATCCTGCCCAAGTGAGATGTTTTGGGAACCCACAGAGTGGGGGGCTTTGGGGCATTGATCTGGAGGGAGCTGGACAAAGAGATAAATTGCTTAAGGTAAATCCATGAGTTTCCAACCTACGGCTGGAAACTCTGGAGAGCTAAACCCCACACTCAAGGCAAAAAGCCGCTGTGAACCCTGACTCCCAAAACCGGCCACCCTGAGGGAAGGAGAGTTCTCTGACAGTGGTAGGGTTCTGCCAAAGGGTGAAGAGGTGTTTTAATTCTGTTAGTTTGGTTGCCTGGACCCCCTTTGAGCTTTAGGGAGCATACCAACTGGCTCAAGATGACACCAGGAAGAAAGGAGAGGTGAATCTTCTGAGCGACCCTGATTTAAATAGCCACCCTGGGATAGAGAAACTTGCCTAGACGAGGGCAGGATCAAGAAACTGATTAGTCCCATGCTGAAAACTGTCAAAATTTCAACTCCCTAGGGCGGGGTGGGCACTAGGAAGCACTTAATAAGCTTCCAAGAGCTTATCTAGAGTCCCCTGGGAGGAGGGGGTGGTCTGGAAGAGGGTTGGGAGACATTATTCTGCAGTGAGTTCTCTCACCAAGGTCCAATTTGAATTTCAAAAGGGAACTCAACCTAACCAGGAAAGGTGAGGGGGAATCCTCTCACAGGCTCACACAGGCTATCACATCCTGCTGCCCTGGGAGAGAAAGCAATAAGAATAGAAAGAGAGCAGGGACAGACTCCAAAGACACAGGAATCAACACAACTTAAGATAGTCAAACCTGCCCAAGGAAAGTGACTGGATAGCTGTATGAATAGATAATTTACCCAATAAAAAAGTTTAGCTGAGTGGAGAAGTTTCCACCTTGAATATACAAGGTCCCTAGTTTGATTCTTAGCTCCTCTCAGAGTAGTGATGCTACAGGATATCAAAAATCTAGCTGATACTTTAGGACAGAGAAAACACAGACATTATTTTGATATTAACCTCCCTTGGGTCTCGAATTCTTCCTAAAAAAAAAAGCTTAATTCTTTTTTTTTTTAATTTAACTTAATTTACCCACTAAAACCCACTTCAAAACCTGCAGAGGTCAGGTTGCAGGGTAATTGATTGATGACCACCAGCAGCCTGAGAAGCCATTCATGGGGCTCAGAGGGAAGACCGTTTTTCCATAGTTTTTCTTTGACTGCTTGCTTGTGTGTTTATTTGTTTGTTGGTTGGTTTGTTTTCTCATGTTTATTTCCTCTTTCATTCCATGGTATCTTTTTTTTAAATGAGGTGCTGCTGGCTTGTTTATTCTTTGCTGTGTTTCCTGTTCCTTGATTTCCCCTTTTCTTTATATATTGATTTTGTATACCAATGCTATCTCTTTTCCATCTTTTATCTTTCTATCTTCCACTTTCTGTTGTTGTTCTAACATTCCACTTCTCTTTGTTTAGTCCTCAATTTTTTTGGATTTTTATTTCTATCTCTTCTCTTTCATTTTCTTCCAATTACTAACTTTTTTTCTTTTTTTCTTTTTTTTTTCTACTTCCCTTTTTTCCCCAGCATTTTGGCATTTTAATTCACTCTATAAATTTTTCTCTATTTGGTTTCCCATTTCATTGTTGGTACTGCACTTTTTTATTACCATTACTGTATACTGCTTACATGATTTAAATATTCATTTTTCTAGGTCTTATATGGTTCCTTTTCTAACCTTTACTATTATTATTACTATTATTTGTTTTCTTTTCTTACCTATTTTGCTTTCTCCAGCCCTAATATTTTCCTTCAAGGAAACATAAAAAAACAGTAAGGAAATAGAGTAAGAGAAACAAAGTTTCAAAGAGAAAACAACACACACCCCAAAACAGCAACTAAATAAAACCCTAGAGTAGAAATAGAAGCTAATCAAGTGAATAAACCCATCAAGATAAAAAGTTTACCAGACAGTAACAAAATATTACCAAGCATACCAAGAAACAGGAAGACATGGTCCAGTCCAATGAACAAACTAAAAATCAGGAAGAGATGCAGAACATCAAACAAATAATCAAAGCTGTCAAACAAATATCATGGACCAACTTAATGAAGTGAATGAAGAGGTTAAGAATATTAAGGAGACACTGGGAAACCATACTGAAGAAATTGTAAACATTGACAAAAAGATTGCAGATATGATGGTGATGAATGGCACAATCTAAGGAGTAAAAAAGACACTGTAATCACATAACAGCAGATTTGAAACAACAGAGGAAAGAATTCCCTGTGTGGAAGACATTACATCTGAAAACAAAGAAGTAGTAAAACAGATAGATAAAAAGACAGAAAAAATTGAGTGGAGAATAGGTATTTGAATGACAATGCAAAATGCACAAACATACACATTATAGGCATCCTAGAGGGGATAAGAGAAGGGAAAGGGACAGAAGGTTTGGTGGAGGAAATAATGGCTGAATACTGCCTAACCCTATTGAGGGAAATAGATGTACATGCCCAGGAAGCATAGTGAACCCCAAACAGTATAAATCCCAACAGGTCTACTCCAAGACATATACATGTCAAATTGTCCAATACTCAAGACAAAAAGAAAATACTGAAGGCAGCAAGAGAAAAGAGAACCATTACATTCAATGGAAGTTTAATAAGATTAAGTGATGATTTCTCATCTGATATCATGGGGGCAAGAAAGCAGTGGTATGACATAGTTAAGGTACTAAAAGAAAAAATTTCTGGCCAAGAATTCCCCACCCTGCAAAGCTGGCATTCAAAAATGATGGAGAGTTCAAAATATCCACAGATAAGAAGAAATTATGAGAGCATACCAACAAGAAAACTTTCTTCAAGAAATACTAAATGGATGCCTGCAAGTTGAAAGGAAAAAAACAGGAGAGATATAGTTGGAGGAGAGTGTAAGAACAACTAAAAATACAAAAGAGTAAAACAACATATGCCATACATAAACCCAAGTAAATATGCCTAACATAAGTAATTCCTTGATAGTACTTGCAATGAATGTTAATGGATTAAGCTCACTAGTCAAGAGACCCAGATTGGCAAAATGGATGAGGAAATATGACTCATCTATATGCTGGCTAGAAGAAATTCAATTTAGCCCCAGGGATTCAAAGACACTAAAAATGAATGGCTGGAAAGCAATATTACAAGCAAACAATAAGCAAAAAAGACCAGGAGTAGCTATATTACTTTGGACAAAATAGATATCAAAAGCAAAACTATTGTAAAAGACAAAGACAGACACTATATATTAGTAAAAGGGGCAATCGTTCAAGAAGAAAGAACAATCATAAACATTTATGCACCTAACCAGGGAGACTCAATATACATGAGGCAAAAAATGGAAAAACAAATTTGAGAAATAGATGTCTCTTAAATTATAGTGGGGAACTTTAATACACCATTATCCCCATTAGACAGAACATCTTGGAAAACATTCAATAAAGAAACAAAGACTTTGAATAATACATTAGAGAATCTGGACCTAATAGAGATATACAGAACACTATACCCAAATACAGTGGCATACACTTCTTCTCGAGTGCACATGGATCATTCTACAAGACAGACCACATGTCATGCTACAAAAAATTCTAAATGAATTCCAAAAGATTGAAATTATACAAAGTAATTTCTCTGACCAAAATGGAAATAAGTTGGAAATCATTAAGGCCCAGAGAATAAGATTAGGCACAAAGATATGGAAGTTAAACAACACACCCTTAGACAAACTGTGGGTCAGGGAGGAAACTCAAAAGAAATCAGTAACTACCATGAAATGAATGAAAATGACAACACAACATATCAAAACCTATGGGATGCTGCAAAAGCTGTAATGAGAGGGAAATTCATAGGTATAAATGCATATATCAAAAAAACAGTAACATCTAAAATTGAAGACCTAACTGCACACCTGCAGGAATTAGAAAAAACAACAAACTAACCCCAAAGGAAGTGGAAAGAAGGAAATGAAAAAAGAATAAAGCAGAACTAAATAAAAGAAAATAAGAAAGCCTTAGAAAAAATAAAACCAAAAGCTGGCTCTTCAAGAAGATCAATAAAATTGACAAAACCTTAGCTTAATTAACAAAGAAAAAGAGAGAGAATATGCAAATACACAAAATAAGATATGAAGATGGGGATATCACCACTGACCCCAAACAAATAAAGATTTTCATAAGAGGATACTTTTAAAAATTATGTGCCAACAAGAAGAATAATTTAGAGGAAATGGACAAATTCCTAGAAACTCACAAGCAGCCTACATTGATGAAAGAACAAATTGATGAACTCAACAGACCAATCACAAGTAAAGAGATAGACTCAGTCATCCAAAACTTCCCAAGTATGAAGATCCCAGGACCAGAAGGCTTCACAGTTGAATTCTACCAAACATTCCAGAAAGAACTAACACCAATCCTCCTTAAATTCACCCAAAAAATAGGAGTAGAAGGAACATTGCCTAATTCATTCTATGATGCCAACCTTACCTTAAGATCAAAGTCAAACATAGATGCCACAAGAAAGGAAAATTACAGACCAATCTTTCTAATGAACCTAGATAATAAAATCCTCAACAAAATACTTGCTAATCATATTCAACAACACATCAAATGAATTATACACTATGACCAAGTGGGTTTTATTCTGGGTATGCAAGGATCATTCAACATAAGAAAATCAATCTATATAACACACCACATAAACAGATTGAAAGAGAAAAATCACATGATCATCTCTATAGATACAGAAAAATCTTCTGACAAAATACAGCACACTTTCCTGCCAAAACCCTGCAAAAGATAAGAATAGATGGAAACTTTCTGAACATGATAAAGGCTATATATGAAAAACCCACAGCTAATATCATATTCAATGGTGAAATCTTAAAATCTTTCCCTCTAAGATTGGGAACAAGATAAGGATGCCCACTACCACCACTCCTATTTAACATTGTGTTAGAATTACTTCCTCGATCACTGAGGTAAGAAAAATATATAAAATGCATCCAAAAAGAAAAGAAAAATTAAAAATTTCACTGTTTGCAGACTACATGATCTATACATAGAAAGCCCTGAGAAATCCACCACAAAGCTTCTAGAACTTATAAATTCACTAAAGTCACGGGTTATAAGATCAATGTGCAAAACTCAGTAGTATTTTTGTGCACCAATAATGAGCAAACTGAGGAGGAAATTTTGAAAAAATACCATTTACAATAGTAACTAGAAAAAATCAAATACCCAGGAATAAATTTAACTAAAGATATAAATGACTTATACACAGAAAGCTACACAACACTGTTAAAGGAAATCAAAGAAGATATAAATAAATGGAAGATTATTCCCTGTTCATGGATAGGAAAACTAAACATCACTAAGATGTCTATCCTACCCAAACTAATTTATAGATTTTATGCATTCCTAATAAAAATCAACACAGCATTTGTTACTGAATTGGAAAAATGGGCTATGATAGTTATTTGAAAGGGCAAGAGGCCCTGAATAGCCAAAGACATATTGAAAAAGAAAATTGAAATCAGAGGAATCACATTATCTGACTTTAAAACATACTACAAAGCTACAGTAGTACTAACAGCATTGTATTGGCACAGGGATAGACACACTGATCAATGGAACTGAATGGAGTGTTCTGATATAGACCCTTACATATACAGTCATCTGATATTTGACAAGGTCAAGTTCACCAAGGCCCACTCAATTGGGAGAAAATGGCCTCTTCAACAAATGCTGCTTGGAGAACTGGACATCCACATCCAAAAGAATAAGAGAGGAACACCATCTCACATCTTACACAAAAATCAACTCCAGATGTATCAAAGATCTAGATATAATAGCCAAGACCATAAAGACCTTGGAAGAGAATGTAGGGAAGCATCTACAAGACCTTGTAATAATAAACGGCTTTATGAACTTCACACCCAAAGCACGAGAAGCAAAAGAAAAAACAGATAAACAGGACTGCCTCAAATTTAAAACCTTTTGCACCTCAAAGGAGTTTGTCAAGAAAGTGAAAAGACAGCCTGCCCAATGGGCAAAAATATTTAGTAACCATATATCTGATAAGAGCCTAATATTCAGCATATAAAAAGAAGTCCTATATCTCAAAAATAAAAAGACAAACAATCCATTTAAAAAATGGGCAGGTGATTTGAACAGACATTTCTTCAAAAAAAGATTACAAATGGCTAAAAAGCACATGAAAAAATGCTGAACATCACTAGCTATTAGGGAAATGGAAATCAAAACTTCAACGAGATACCATCTTACACACATTAGACTGGCAACCAATAAAAAAATACAGTGGAATACACTTGTTCCAGAGGATGTGGAGGAATGGGAAACTCATCCACTGCTGGTGGAAATGTAGCATGGCCCAGCCATTGCGAAGGACAGTTTGGCAGTTCCTTAAAAAACTAACTATAGATCTGCCATATGATCTAGCAATTCCACTGCTGGATAATACCCAGAAGAATTGAAAGCAAGAACATGGACAGATATATGCACACCAATGTTCATAGTGGTATTATTCACTATTGCCAAAAGTTGGAATTAACTCAAATGCCCATCAACAGATGAATGGATAAACAAAATGTGGTACATACATACAATGAAATATTACTCAGCTGTAAGAAGGAATACAGTACCCACACATGGGATAACATGCATGAATCTTCAGGACCTCATGTTGAGTGAAGCAAGCCAGGTATTGCAGGACAAATATTACATGACCTTTTTGATCTGGATTAAGCAATTTGAGCTGACACAGAGAAATAGTCTGGAAGATAGATTTACAGGAAGTAGAAAGGAAGAAAGTTGTGAGCCCATGAACATACAGGCAAAATCTACAATCAAGTGGAAGAGAGTAGCTGTGCAGTGAAGGGAAAAGACAGGCATGTAGTGATTTTGGGTTGGGTGGTGCAAGCTTGACATGCGTTAGGGTGGGGAGGATGTGTTGGATGGTCCATGGAACAGGCGGAAGGGGTGGAGGAGGAAGCAGGTGAACATTGGGTATTGGCGTGTACATGGGTGAAACTACAATGTTGCGAAAACTCTTTTGGCAATATGATTATGTAGGGATACTATTTAAGGTGTTGTATGGGGGAGCATTTGGGACAGGGAGCACCTGAGACTGACTTCTAAAGAATGCATGAGTGAACAGTTTGTCATAGTGTGTTGTATCAGTTGGTGGAGACCCACATAGCGACTGGGAAGGAGTTAGATTCCCATCCTGGGGAGGCCCAAAATGTTCTCAAACAGAGGGGAGGGTGTCTCTTGAGAGCATGGGTAGTTCCTAATAGGGGAGGACAGACTAATATGTCAAGCCCTCAGCATTTTTGTAAGTATCTATGACTCTTGCTTATCCTTCAAGGAGTGAAGCTTGGTGGTCTCCAAGGACCCCAAGTGGAGGGGCTAGGGAGGAATAGAAAAGATAGAGGGGGTACTTAGGGAGCAATGGAATTTTTCTGCATGATCTTGCAATGATGGATACCAGCAATGTTAAAATTCATCAAAAATTTATAAAAGTGTAAGGTCTTAAATGTAAACCATAATGTTTACATTGACCATGGTTAGTAGTTTGATTTCAATATTTGTACATCAGTTGTAACAAATGTACCATCCACATGTAAAAAGGTTCCTAATACAGGAAGGGGGAAAAGGGGAGGATGTTGAGTATATGGGAGTCCCCTATATTCTGTATTTGTCTTTACTGTGACCTAAAAATTCTTTGAAGACAAAGTGAAAAAAGTAAGATACTGGGGAATAAAAGGAAGAAAATGCCACTGTAATTAGATGACAACAAATATTACAGTGCTGATAGGCAACACATCAAATTTTTATTATTTTTTTAATATTTTAATTTAAAATTAATTAAATTAATTAATATTAATATTTTATTTTATCCTAATTTCTTTTTTTTACTTTATTTTAGTTTTAGCTTTTCTAAATTATTATGTATTTTATTTCTTATGCTTAAACCCATCATTATTTCATTTTCCTATTACTTGTATTTGGTGATATTCTTGACTTCATTTTTGAAGATATTTTTGATCACAGAAGGGTTACAACTGTAACGGGAGGATCATTGGTGTGGGGTATCAGTGATGAGGGATACATGGGAGGAAATTCACCTGGGTATACATATAAAGTATATAAATGTGTTCAAATATTCATGGAGCTTTGCCACAGTGGGTAGAGATTCACAAAACAACTGAAAGAATATTGAATTACCCTCTTGGGGGTCTCTGCCACATTCTCTAATGGCAGAGCAACAATCCCCCAAGTACAGGTGCAATGCCTAGTGAAGAAGGATGGTCCACTGATGGGCCCTTGATATTGATGACTATGCTTATGAGCCTTTGCTCTTGAAATTGCAACTTAGCCTAGTGTTGTAGGGTGCCTAAGAATTACCTACTGGTAGCCCCTTTGTTGCTCAAATGTGGCCTCTATTAAGTCAAACTCAGCATATAAATGCATTAAATACCCCCCACTGTGGGACATGACTGATGGGAATGAGCTTACCTGACACCAAGGGATTACTAGCAAGCACTGACCGGTGACGCTACTGGAAAAAGACCTTGAATAAAAGGGGGAAAGGTAAAGACAAATGAGTTTATGTGGCAAAGATACTTCAAAGTGAGTCAGGAGGTCATCAGAGAGGTAATGTTTATGCATGTCTCAGAAGGATATCATAGACTGCAAAAGTTGATACTAACCCAAATAGGGCTCCTTAGGGCTCTGGAGACACTCAGGTCCTATGGTCAGGGCAGATAGTTCTGGAGTTTGGTGACTTGCCAGTGGGCCCTACTTTGTGGTTTGTGCTCCTGAGTTTGACAGAGTTGGACTGTGATGTGAATTCTCTACACATGTCTCTTCTGTCTCTTTTATTTGGACCTATAGTTGGTGCTAGAGTTGGTAGATGTACATCCAAAGACTTGAATCTCTAGACTGTCCATATGTCCACCAGGACCTGAGCCTCAGCAGAGTTGCAACACTTGCTTTCTAATACGTTGGACTCACCCAGGAAAACTAACAAGGAGGTGAGAATGGACAACCACCACACCAAGGAACTGAGAGAGTCTACAACTGCAAGCAAGAAAGTACCATCCATCAGCCATCTGGGATTGAAGCCCCCTGTCAGTTAGAGGTGGGCTGGCATCACCATCCCAGAATCCTCAGATTTGAGAATTAAATATGTACTAGAGTGGATTTACTGATATTCTTCTATAGATGTATTGTGATTCAATCAATGGAAGAAATTATATATGGATGTGAAGACGGTGGCCACTGGAGGTGCTGAAGTCAGAGGAGGGAAAAAGGTGTAATATGGGGACATTTTCAGGATGTGGGATTGTCCTGAATGACATTGCAATGACAGACACTGGCCATTATATATCCTGCCATAACCTACAGAATTGAATGGGAGAGAGTGTAAACTATAATGTAAATTATAATCCATGCTTAGTGGCAATGCTACAAAATGTGTCCATCAATTTCAACGAATTTACCACACTAATGAAAGAAGTTTTTAAGGTGGTGTAAAGTGGGAAGTATGGGGAGTGGGGCTTTGGTAATCCATTTTATTTTTTATGTAGCTTTTTATGTATCATTTTATATAATTTAAGTATCTTTTGAAAATAAATAAAAATATATATTAAAAATAAAATATACTGTGAGTAAAACTTAAAACATTGTCAAAATAACATCCCATTAAACCCTTCCAATTTACATAGTTTTGTAATATAACCTTGTGCAGGTGATTGGTTATGGAATCTTTCATTTTGCCTGTGTTAGGTGCATTGCCTTTCTTTTTCTTTTCTTTTATTTACTTATTTATTTTTTTAAACGATTCTTAGGTTACATAAATGTTACACAAAAAATGTAGGGATTTGCATATGCCCCACCTCCCATGCCTCACACAACCTGCCACATATAAATATCCTTCATTAGTGTGGCACATTAATTGCAATTGATAAACACATCCTGGAGCTTTGCCATTAAGCATGGACCATAGATCACATTGTAGACCACATTCTCTCCCACACAATTCTGCATGTTATATGATGATGGAAAGTGGCCTATGTCTGTCATTGCAATGTCACTCAGGACAATTCCCAAGTCCCAAAAAAGCCCCTGTATTATAAGTGCTTGCCATCTCCCTGCCCTCAGAATCTCCAGTGGCCACTGGCTCCACATCAGTGCTGTAATTTCTTCCATTTCTTGAATCACAATATGTCTATAGTAGAATACCAGTAAGTCCACTCTAGTCCATAGCTCTCTCTCCCATTCTGAGGAGTCTGGTATGGTGATGCCCAGTCCACCTCCAGATGAGAGGGGGCTTATATCTCATGGGGATGATGGATGGGATTATCCTGCTTGTAGCTGCAAACTTTTTCCATTCCCTGGGATGGCCATTGTCCATCATCATGTCCCCACAATTTGTCCTGGGTGAGTCCAATGAACTGTAAAGTAGGTTTTGCAACTCCACCAAAGTTCTGGGCCCAGCTGATATATGAACATCCCAAAGAATCAAGTCTCTGGATGCACATCTATAAACTCTAGCACCAAGTAGAAGTTTGAATAGAAGGAACAGATGAGCTATGAGCAGGGAAGACATAGTGGAGTCCAACTCTGTCACTCTCAGGTGCACAAATTCCAAAGTAGGGCACACTGGCAAGGCAACAAACTCTGGAACTATCCACCCTGACATATGATCTGGGTGTCTCCAGAGTCCTCAGGAGTCCCACTATTTGGGGTAATATCCACTTTGAAAATCTATGAGATCCTACTGAGATGTCCATAAGGGTTACCTCTGGGATGACCTCCCGACACATTTTGAAGTCTCTTAGCCTTAAAAAATCATTTCACTTTACCTTTTCCCCCTTTTATTCAAGGCATTTTCCATTGCCAGTTGGTGCTTGGTAGCAATCCCTTAGTGTCAGTGAGGTTCATCCCCAGAAGTCATGCCCCACGCTGGGAGGAAGGTAATGCATTCATATGCTGAGTTTGGCATAGAGAGAGGCCACATTTGAGCAACAAGGAGGCTCTCAGGAGGCAAAACTTAGGCACCCCATAACAGTAGGCTAAGTTTCCGTTTCAAGAGCAAAGACTCATTGGGCTAGTCATCAATATCAAGGGCCCATCAGTGGATCAACCTCAGTATCCAGTCACTGCCCCTGTATTTGGGGGACTGTTGCTGCTCCCTTAGCGAATGTTGCAGAGCGCTCCAGGACAGGAATCCAGTATTCACTCATTTATTGAGTGATTCTCCACCCACTGTGACAAAGCCCCATGAGCATTTGAACATTTTTATATACCTTATGTTTATGTTCAGGCGAACTTCCTCCCATGCATCCCACATCATTGATACCCCACACAATGATCCTCCACAGCCCAGCTGTAGCCCTTCTGTGATCGAAAGCTTCTTCAAAGATAAAGCCATTACAATAGCTGAATACAATTAATAGGAAAATGAAATAATAATGATAAGTTTAAATGTAAGAGAAAGACCACATGAAAATTCTAAAAAAACTAAAACTAAAATAAAATTAAAAGATTGGGATATTTAAAAAATGAAAAATATAATAAAGTTTTTTTTTCATCTTTTGCCTTTCATCACTGCTATATCTGGTATTCAGTCTGTACCGTGGCACCTTCCCCCTCTCATTCCCCAGTGTCTCACAATTTTTCATTTTGTTTTCAAAGAAATTTTAGGTCACAGCAAAGTCACACACATAATACAGGATATCCTTATATACCCAACATCCTCCCCCTTTCGTACCCCCTTATTAATACCTTTTTCTATGTGGATGGTAGCATTGTTATAACTGATATACAAATAGTGAAACATTGCCACTAAACATTTTCAATGGTTTGTACTATGGTTTACATTTTAGTCCATACACTTTTATAAATTTTGATGAGATTTACCATGTCCTCTGTCCTTCACTGAATGGTAATGAAGAACATTTCCACTGACCACTAAATATCACCTGTTTGATCTGTTTTATTCCTCCCACCCCATCCCCCTGGGGCCCACAACAACCCCCTGACTTGACTGGTTGAGTGAAAAGATTCATAGATTCATGCAAAAAGTGGTCGTGACCTACTGGTTTGTCCTCCCCTTGCTCTTGAGAGACTCCCACCTGTCTATTTCTGAACAAACTGGTCTTCCCAAAGATGGGAGCCCAACAGTTTCCACTCATTGTGTTGGTCTCCACCCACTGATTTAACACTTCATGACAATGAACACTGACACACTCCCTAGAAGCCTGCTCCACTGCACCCTGTCCCAAATGCCCCCCCAACCAACACCCTAATCCAATGACTCTTCCTTGTCATATTGCGATAAGAGCATTCCCACCTCTGTACATTCACCCACAAATCCCCAGTGTTCACCTGATCCCTCTCACAACCCTACCCCAACATCCTGGACCTTCTAACCCACCCTTCCCAATCTACCCACCTGTCAACCCTGCACCACAAACCCAATAATATCACTACCCTTCTGCCCTATCCCTTCAATTAGCATCTACACTCTATCACTTTACCATAGATTATGTCCATGTGAGTGATGGCTCACAACTTTCTCTTCTTTCTGTTTCTTTTAAACCTATCTTACAGACAATAGCTCTCTGAGACTGCTCAATTTCCTTAATTAATATCAGCTACGTCGTGTACTGTTCATTCTTCAATGCCTGGCTTGCTTCACTCAACATAAGGTCTTCAAGATTCATCCATGTTATCCCATGTGTTAGCACTTTATTCCTTCTTAGAGCTGAGTAATATTCCATTTTATGTATGTACCATATTTTGTTTATCCATTCATCTGTTGAGGGGCACCTGGGCTGATTTCAACTTTTGGCAATAGTGAACAATGCCTCTATGAACATTGGTGTGCATATATCTGTTCGTGTCTTTATTTTCAATTCTTCAGGGTATATACCCAGCAGTGGAATTGCTGGATCATATGGACGTTCTATAGTTAGTTTTTGAGGAACTACCAAACTGTCCTCCATAGTGGCTGGACCATTCCACAATTCCACCAGCAGTGGATGAGTGTTCAAATTCCTCCATATCCTCTCCAAAAATTATAGTCTGCTGTTTCTTTTTAATAGCCGCCATTCTAATGGGTGTAAGATGGTATCTCATTGTAGTTTTGATTTGCATTTCCCTAGTAGCTAGCGATGTCAAGCATCTTTTCATGTGCTTTTTAGCCATTTATATATCTTCTTTGGAGAATTGTCATTTCAGGTCACTTGCCCATTTTTTAAATGAGTTCTTTTTCTTTTTCTTTTTGAGGCATAGGATTTCTTTATATATGCAGGATATTAGACTCCTTTAAGATATATGGTTGCCAAATATTTTCTCCCATTGGGTAGGCTGCCTTTTGACTTTCTTGATAACATCCTTTGAGGTGCAGAACTTTTCTATTTTGAGGAGAGCCCATTTATCTATTTTTTTGTTTTCCTGCTTGTGCTTTGCATGTGAAGTTCATGAAACCATTTCCTATTACAGGGTCCTGTAGATGCTTCCCTATATTATCTTTCAAGGTCTTTCTTCTCTTGGCTCTTATATTTAGATCTTTGATTCATCTTGAGTTGATTTTTGTATATGGTGTGAGATAGTGTTCCTCTCTCATTCTTTTGGCTAGGGATATTCAGTTCTCCAAGCATCATTTGTTGAAGAGGCCATTTTCTCTCAAATGAGTGGGCCTGGTAGCTTTTTCATATATCAGATGACTGTATATGAAGGATCTATATCAGAACACTGAATTCAGTTCCATTGGTCAGTATGTCTATCCTTGTGCCAATTCCATGAAGTTTTGAACATTGTAGCTTTGTAGTATGTTTTAAAGTCAGGTATTGTGATACTTCCAACTTCATTTTTTTTTTCAATATGTCTTTGGTGATTCAGGGCCTCTTGCCCTTCCAAATAAATTTTGTATTTAGTTTTTCCTATTCATTAAAAAATAGTGTTGATTTTTATTGGGGTTGCATTAAATCTGTAGATTAATTTGGGTAGGAGAGATATCTTGATGATGTTTATTCTTCCTATCCATGAACAGGGAATATTCTTCCATTTATTTAAGTATCCTCTGATTTCCCTTAACAGTGTTGTGTAGTTTTCTGTATATATGTCCTTTACATCTTTAATTAAATTTACTCCTAGGTATTTGATACTTTTAGTTTCTATTGTAAATTGTATTTTTTCCTTGATTTCCTCTTCATTTTGCTTGTTATTGGTGTACAGAAACTCCACTGGTTTTTGAGCATTGATCTCAAGGCCTGTGACTTTACTGAATTCCTTTATAAGTTCTAGAAGCTTTGTTGTAGATTTCTCAGGGCTTTCTATGTATAAGATCATGTAATTTGCAAATAGGGAAATTTTTACTTCTTTTTTTCCAATTTGGATGCCTTTTATATATTTTTCTTGCCTCAGTGCTCTAGCAAGTACTCTAGGACAATAAGAGTGATGATAGTGGGCATCCTTGTCTTGTTCCCTATCTTAGAGGGAAAGCTTTTAGGATTTCACAATTGAAGTTGATGTTACCTGTGGATTTTTCTTATATACCCTTTATCATGTTCAGAAAGTTTCCTTCTATTCCTATCTTTTGCAGAGTTTTTATCAGGAAAGGGTGCTGTATTTTATTGAATGCTTTTTCTGCATCTATAGAGATGATCAAGTGATTTTTTTCTTTCAATCTATTTATGTGGTGTATTACATTGATTGATTTTTTTTTTTTAATGTCAAACCATCCTTGCATACCTGGATGAATCCCACCTGGTCATGGTGTATAATTCTTTTGATGTGTTGTTGAATGCAACTAGCAAGTATTTTATTGAGGATTCTAGCATCTAAGTTCATTAGAGAGATTGGTCTGTAATTTTCCTTTCTTGTGGTATCTTTGTTGGCTTTGGTATTAGGGTAATTTTGGCATTGTATAATGAGTAAGGCAATGTTTTTTCTTCTTCTATGTTTTGGAAGAGGTTAAGCAAAATTGGTGTTAGCTCTTTCTGGAATGTTTGGTAGAATTCACCTGTGAAACCATCTGGTCCTGGGTTCTTCATAGTTGGGAAGTTTTTGATGACTGAATCTATCTCTTTACTTGTAATTGTACTGTTGTGTTCATCAATAGCTTTTTCCATCAATGTAGACTGCTTGTGAGTTTCTAGGAATTTGTCCATTTCCTCTAAATTATCATTCTTATTTGCATATAATTTTTCAAAGTATCCTTCTATGATACTCTTTATTTTTATGGGGTCAGTGGTGATATCCCCTTCCTCATTTCTTATTTTGTGTATTTGCATCTGATCTCTCTTTTTCTTTTCTTTGTTAGTCTGGCTAACAGTTTGTCAATTTTATTGATCTTTTGTTTATTTTTTCTAGTGCTTTCTCATTTTCCATTTCATTAGTTCTCCTCTAATCTTTGTTGTTTCTCTCTTTTTACTTCCTTTGTTGTTAGTTTGTTGTTGTTTTTCCAATTCCTCCAGGTGTGCACTAAGGTATTAATTTTAGCTCTTTCTTCTTTTTAGATATTTGGTTTTATGGCTTTGAATTTCCCTCTCAGTACAGGTTTGGATGCATACCAAAGGTTTTCAGATGTTCTGTTGTCATTTTCATTCATTTCAACTTAGCTACTGAATTTTTTTTAGATTTCCTCCTTGACCCACTGTTTGTCTAAGACTGTTATGTAACTTCCATATCTTGTGCCTAATATGGTTGTCTGGGCCTTAGTGATTTCCAATTTCATGCCACTGTGTTCAGAGAAATTACTTTGTATAATCTCAATCTTTCTGAATTCATTAAGAGTTTTTCTGTGGCTAGCTTGAGGTCTCTCTTGGAGTATGATCCATGTGCACTCAAGAAGAATGTGCATCCCAGTGTATTTGGATGTAGCATTTTTTATATATGTATTAGGTCCAGATCCTCGAATGTATTATTCAGAGTCTTTATTTCTTTATTGTTTCTCTTTTGAGATGTTCTGTCTAATGATGATAATGGTGTATGAAAGTCCCCCACTATATTTGTAGAGGCATTTATGTCTCCATTTAGCCTTTCCAGGGTTTGCCTAATGTATTTTGAGGTGCCCTGATTAGGTGCATAAATATTTATGATTGTTCTTTCTTCTTGAAAGATTACCCCTTTTATGAATATATAGTGTCCATCTTTGTTTCTTACAATAGTTTTGCATTTAAAGTCTATTTTTCCCAATATTAGTATAGCTACTCCTACCCTTTTTTGGTTGTTGTTTACTTGTATAATTGTTTTCCAGCCATTCACTTTCAGCTTCTTTGAATCCCTGGGTCTAATGTGGGTTTCTTGTAGACAACATACAGATCGGTCATATTTCCTTATCCATTCTGCCAATCTGTGTCTCTTGACTGCTGAATTTAATCCATTAACATTCAGTGTTATTATTCTCAAGAAATTTTTTACATCAGCCATATATTCTTTGGGTCTATGTATGTCATATTTTGTTTTTATTTCTCTTTTTGTCTTTTTAGTTGTTCTTACACTCTCCTCCAACTCTTTCTCAAGTTCCCTTTCAACCTGTAGAACTTCCTTTAGTATTTCTTGTAGGGCAGGTTTCTAATTGACATACTCTCTTAATTTCTCTTTATCTGTGAATATTTTGATGTCTCCATCATTTTTGAATACCAGCTTTGCTGGATAGAGAATTCATGATGGAAGTTTTTTCTTTGAGTACCTTCACTATGTCATACAACTGCTTTCTTGCCTCTGTGGTTTCAGATGAGATATCAGCACTTAATCATATTGAGCTTGCTTTTATGTGATGGTTTTCTTTCCTCTTGCTGCCTTGAGTAGTTTCTCTTTGTTTTGAGCATTGGATATTTTAACCAGCATATGTCTTGGAGTAGGCCTGATAAAATTTATTCTGTTTGGAGTGCACTGTGCCTCCTGGACATGTACAGACATCTCCCTCAATAGTTTTGAGAGGTTTTCAGCCTTTATTTCCTTCAACACTGCTTCTGTTCCCTTTCCCTTCTCTTCTCCCTGTGGGATGCCTATAATGTGCATGTTTGTGCATTTTGTGTTGTCATTTAAATCCTTAAGTCCCTGCTGGATTATTTCTATCTTTTTATCTATCTGTTCTACTATCTGTTTGATTTCAGAAGTACTGTCTTCCAAATCACTAATTCTTTCTTCTGCTTGTTCAGATCTGCTGTTATGTGCTTCCAGTGTCTTTGATTACTTGAATTGTGTCATTCATCCCCATCATATCT
>JAQZBX010029233.1:0-27400 GCA_029593785.1 Cabassous unicinctus
GCTGGTGATAAACTAAGCCTGATTTATTATATGACCACCCTGTATGGGAAAAGACTGTAACTTTGGGTATCTTTGGTCAACCTTAAGAGATATAGCAGGGGGATGGATGTGGCTCAAATGGTTGGGCATCTGTCTCCCATATGGAGGGACCTGGGTTCGATCCCTGGGACCTCCCGGTAAAAATAAAGAAAAATATAGAAGGTGCGGGGGCCACCACGCCCCATGTGTGGGTGCACTATCAGGTGCTACAGGCAGGTGAGCCCCCCAGGCCCCACACATAGGTGTACCACCAGGCCCTGCGAGCGGGTGCACCTCCGGGCCCCACAAGCGGGTGTGCCATCTGGCCCCGGAAGCCACACAACAAGATGATGATGTAGCAGGAGAGTGACACAAGAGAGACCCAAGACGAGAAGGGCCGAAAAGCCAGGAACTAAGATAGCGCAGGCAGTAGGACGCCTCTCTGCCACATCGGAGTTTCTGAGGATCAAATCCCAGTGAAGACAAGAGGAGAAGGATGAGAAGAGAGGGCAGGAAACGGACACAGAGAGTTGCCCAGCGAATGGACACAGAAACAGCAAAAACCGGGGGGGCGGGGGGGGGCACGTAAAAATGGATAAAAGTAAATAAATAAATAAATCCTTTAAAAAAATGTATAGGGCAGTAAGATATGGACTATAGTTAGTAGCAATACTTTGACGATGCTCTTTCATAATTTGTTAACAAATGTTTTACAGCAATGAAAAGTATTTGTGGTGGGGTGATTTGTGGGAGCCCTGTATGATGTTCTGCATGTTTATTTTGTAAGTTCACAATGTTTACTGAACACTTATAGTTTATATATGTTCATGTATGAATGATAGACTTCAATAAATTGTTTTTTTAACAAAAGATGGATAAGTGGTGTTCCAGAATAATGCATGCAAAAAGCCCCACTGCCACCAAAGACTGAAGCAGAGAGTCCCACATTGCCTGTAACAAGAGACATATTTAAGGGAAAGGTTTTTTTTCTCAAAACTATCCATTTTACCGCATTGTCAATCAGCTACACATGACTTAATTATCAGAAAATTTATTGTGGGATTTTTTTCCAAAATCCTACATATAGGTTTATCTATATTTGAGACACTGAGTTGTCTCTAGTTTTGGAGTAAATTTCCCTCTATTTATGTTCTCATCCACGGAGTTGGGTCTTTCTGAAGTATTTGATTTGGGAAGACAAAAAAGTTAATTATTTTGCTGCTATAAAATATGGGATTTCTGACAGCCAACTTTATCATGTAGGAATTGTGGACATGCTGAGGACAAAATGTATCTCTCTCTTTCCCCTGTGTATGTGTTCCTTCTTCAAAACTTAAGATTTTATATGCACTGATAAAAGACAGCTAGCTGGCTATGTTACTGAGATTGGAAGCTGTTAAAATGGCTGAATAAATTACCAGTTGCTTGCAATCATATCTACTATCCACCACTGGTTTAGCAACTTTCTTATTAAAGGTCATCCTTGACATAAACCAAGAGGAAAAATGTTTTATAAGCTTCTCAGGCAACATAGGACTGTCAGAGGATAGTTCTATGCTATCAGTTTTAAATCCAATATGAAAATTTGCAAGTATCTATTTTTATTGCGACCCATTTTACTCAGCTGTAGGCAGAGTAGGGATACTGAGATTAAATTATTAATTTGAGAAATATTTCCATCACTACTGTGTGCAGTCACTGCATCGACTAGAGTGGGGAGCTATACATACATGGTCTTTGTTGGCGCTTAAGGTTTGGGGAGAAGACAGTTACAAAGAAATGCATTTCTGTATGAATAATTACTAATTTTGATAGAGTTCCTGAAGGACAAGAAGAGGGCTCTGTTAGAGTGAGTAACTGGGTGTTATTTCATATGCAATGGAGGTGTCAGGCTTGTCAAGAGATTGGGAAAGAGCTCTGGACAAAATCACATTATTAAGCCTGAAAGATTGAGGGATACTCCCGAAAGCATAGTAAAATAAATGGTTCTAATTCATTAGATCTTCTAGCATATATTGACTGGCAGCACCATGATATACATTACTTAAGCTAAAACTTAATAATGTGAGCAAAACCGTGGTGATGTTGTTTTCCCGTAACCATTTCCCCCCAATAGGAATATCACAAACTATAAAAGTGTTGAAGCAGGATAGAGGTCACTGACCAAGAAATTTTTTTGTTCTTACCTCTTAACCCATTTTCTCCCAAAGGAATACTGTAACACAGGATAATTTTGAGAATTATATTAATCTTATGGTTGTAACTGTGATTACAATTTTCTAGAAAGTTTTTCTTGTGCCACCATGACCAGAAATAATTGCTTGCTCTTCTGAAATACAATTTTCTGCAAAATTAACCTACTTCAATATAAGTGTTATACTTTCAATGTTCTTGTTTTATTCTTTTCATTTCCCTGGAAATTGTCACATATATAGATAGAAGGACACAAAAAAGGCACAAAAATTCTACATGCAACTCAACAATTTCTGACAAAGTTAACACTGAAGCAAACGCCAAACAAGGCACAAATTAAAACTCTGCCAATGGGTCAGAAGCCTTCTTAGACCTTTCACAATCAACACCCCATGTTCACCTCTCAATATCCTGAGTTTTATTTGCCACCTACATCCCTATAATTTTACTGCCTACACTGTTATTTTGAACCCTATGGTATACTTTTCTGAACTTCTGAAGTAGAATCATATAGTATATATCTTCTTGTGCTCGACATTTCTGTGACTTGATCTTATTGCTGCATGTTCCTGTTTTTTATTTGTGTTCATTGTTGGAGAGCAGTCCACTGAGAGAGAGAGAGAGAGTGATTTATTCATTCTAATGTTTATGAACATCTGCTTTTTATCCAGTTTTTCATGTTTTTAATAATGATGTTATACAAAATTCTTATTCATGTCTCTAGGTATATGTCTTTTGAGTATTTTCAACTTGTAAAATAGGTAAAACAGTAGCCAAAGAGATAGTACAAATATACACCCTGTATTAGTCAGGGTTCTCTCGGGAAACAGAATCAACACGAGATATCTGTAAATAGTATGAGATTCTATAAGAGTCTCTCACATGACCGTGGGGATGCACAAGTCCAGGTTCCACAGGCAGGCTGCAAACCAGGGCCTCCGATGAAAGTCCCATGAAACGTCCTTGATGAGTTTCTGGGAGATGCTGGCTGTCCAATGACGAGCTGGGAAATTCTCTCTGAATGTTGAAATCACTTCCCCTTTTAAGGTGTTCAGCCGATTGGATAAAAGCGTCACCCATTGCTGATGCAATTTCCCTGATTGCTGCAGATGTAATCAGCCATCCATGCAGTAAACTCACTGGTGATTGAAGTCCATAAATGCTCTTGTATTACAATTAACCCAGTGCTTGCTAAACCAAATACCTGGATACAATTACCTGGCCAAGTTGACACATTAGCCTAACCATCACACACCCCCACCAAAAGTATATGAAAGTTCCAAATGTTAGCTATGGTCAAATGTAATACAATTCGTTCAGACTTCAAAATTTTAAACATGAGTATAAAGGTCTGTCATTGTGGTTTTAATTTGCATGTCTCTGGTACATAATGAGATTTAGCCCATTTCCATATGGATATTCACCATTTAGATACCATCTTCTGTGAAGTGCCTGTTCAAGTCTTTTGTCTATTTTCATATTGCTTCTTTTTGTTGAGTGTTTATTTTTATAGATAAAATACAATATATTGAATAGAATATTTTTGCTCATATCTGCACAAGGCTTTCTCCAAGTCTGTACCTTTGACATTTTTATATGTTTAATTTTTTACATATTAAAAACAGCTTTATTGAGATATACATCACATACAATGAATTTGCCACTATGATACATTGGTTTTTAGTAAATATATAAAGTTGTACAACCATCACTAAACCCAGTTTTAGTATATTTCTATCCCCTTAAAAAGTTACTTTGTGCCCATTTTCAATCAACCCTCACTCCTTGCAACCACTAATATGTTTCTTTCTCTATAGATTCACTTATTTTGGACTTTCTACCTTGGGTCACATTTCCAGTGGAGCTTTTACCTATATTTGGAAAAGAGTGAATATGAGCCTTTCATCTATCCACAATTTCATGTGCTGCTGATTAATTTATTGTGCCAATGGTTCAGGGTAAAAAAAAAAAAATGGCAGCAAAACTCATCCAAGTTCCAGTTTAACAAAAAGTGTAGTAAGTAAACCTTTTATCAGGAGTCAATATTTTAAAATCCCTTAATATAATTCTTGATACTTTTGGCTTTCTAGAATTAATATATTAAGAATTTACATATTTCTTTGACTTCCAGGAATTGTTAAATATCTTGAAAGTTTTAATAAACTTGTATATCTTTACCTAAAAAATCAAATCCTGTAATATATAGCATGGACATATTATTTTATATCTGGCTTTTTCACTTGGCCTAAGGCTTCTGATTTTCATCCATGTCACAGCACTATCAGTAATTCATTCTTTATCTTGTTGGGTAGTATGCCTTTGTACGATATACCATATTCTGTTTATAAATTCAACAGTTAGAGGATATTTTGTTGGTTTCCAGTTTTTGGATATAATGAATAATTCTCCTATGAACATTAGTATATATGTTTTTGCATTGACATATATTTTCATTTCTCTTTGGAAAATTCCTAGAGTAGAATTGCTGAGTCATCTGCTGAGTTTATGTTTTAATTTATAAGAAACTGCCAAATGGTCTTCTAAAGTAGCTGTACCATTTTACTTTCCCACTAGCAAAGTATGTAGCTTCGACTTTTTCTACATTCTTGTAAACACTCTTTACTGTCTATCTTTTTTATTTTAGCCAATTTAGGGTATGTATATAGTGGTATATTATTGTGATTTTAGTATAAATTTCATTAATGGCTAATGATATTGAGCATTTTTTCATGTGCTTGGTAGCCATTCATACATCTTTTTTAGTAAAATGTCTATTCAAATATTTACCTATATACTAATTGAATTGTCTTATAATAGAGTTATAAGAGTTCTTTATGTGTTCAAAACAGAATCATTAATCAAATATCTTTACAAATATTTTAAGACAATTTTTAGATTATTTTATGCATTTTATTAATATTGTGTTTGATCTTTTATGAGTCATGCTTTTAGTGCCTTATTAAAACAAGTCTTTGCCAAACTCAAGAACATCAAGATTTTCTCCTAAATTCTCTTCCCCAAATTTTATAATTGTATCCCTTACATCGAAGTTTTTGTTGCATTTTGAGTTCATCTTTGTGTATGGTGTGAGGTAAGGGTAAAAGGTTTTAGGTGGTGGCTTTTTGTTTTGTTTTGTTTTGTTTGCATATGATATAAAGTTTTCTATGCACCATTTGTAAAAAGACCATTCTTTACCCAATGCATTTTTTTTAGCATATTTATTGACATTCAATTTACCATAATAATGAAGATCTATTTCCAGGCTGTCAGTCCTGTTTCATTGATCCCTATATTTATCTTTGTGCCAATACAACACAATATTTATTGATGTTGCTAGAGTAATTTTTGAAATTGCCAAGTGTATGTCCTCAATTTCTTTTTCAAAATTGTTTTTGCTATTCTAGGTTCTTGAATTTTCAAATAAATTTTAAGATCAATTTGTCTTTGTCTACAAAATAAAAACTTGTTGGGATTTTTATTGTGATTTCATTGATTTATAGCTATTTTTGAAGAGAAAATATTAACTTGACAATCCCCAAACATGTAATATCTTCCCACTTATTTAGATCGTCTTATATCAGTATGAGAAAAGTTTTGTAGGTTTTACTGTAAAAGTCAAGTCTTGTATTTATTTTTAAAATATTTTGGTCTTCATGATGTTGTGAGTGGATTTGTTTTCTTGATTTAATTTCTATTGTTCATTGCTAGTATATAGGAGTACAATTGATATTTGTATGATGTTCTTTTATCTTGCAACCTTGTGGAACTAATTTATGAGTTCTAATAATTGGGTGTGTGTGTGTGCAGAAATGCACATGCATGTTTGTGTGTGGTATGAATTCTTAAAGATTTTCCCTATACAAAATTATGTCAACTGTAGAGAAAACCTATTTTACTGCTTCCTTTACAACCCAGATGTCTTTTGTCTTCTTACTTTATTATTCTTGATAGAACAGCCAGTATAATGCTGAAGAAAAATAATTGAAGTAGATATCTTTGCCCTATCTAAAGCAGAAGTCACTCAAGCATTCAGTCTCTCGCTATATGTTAGCTTTGTTTTTAACATGGGTGTTTTGCATGAGGTTTAGAGTTTTCTTTTCTTAGTTTGCTGAGAGCCTTTATTTTCTTCATGAATACATGATTTCATGTTAGTCAAATGCTTTTTCTGTGCCTATTGTCTTTTATTCTACTACTCTGGTATATTTGGTGTATTTCCTTAATGGTTTTTTGGGTGTGAAACCAACCAACCCTGCATTCCTGAGATAGAACCCATTTGTTCATGGTGTGAGATCATTTGTATAAATTGCTGTATTTCATTTGCTAATGTTTTGTTAAGAGGTTTTGAATCTATCTTCAGGAGTGTCTTTTCATCTGTATTTACTTTCCTTGTGATGTTTTGGTCTAGCTCTAGTATCAGGGAAATACTGGCATTATAGAATGAATTTGGAAGTGCTCCCTCCTGTATTTTCTGATAGATTTTGTGAAGGATTGGTATTATTTCTTCTTAAACTATTAAATAACATTCACTGGTGATGCCTTCTAGGCTTATGTATTTCTTTGGGGGAAGGTTGTTAATTTTTAATTAAATGTTTTTACTTGTTATAATTCTATCCCTACTGTCCATTATCTGTATGAGTCAGTTTTGATTATTTGTATTTGTCTTGCAATTTCTCCATTTTACTTTGTGCCTAACTTGTTGGCATAAGATTATTTTAAAATTCACTTACAATTCTTTAAATTTTCATAGATTCAGTTTGTTCCCTCTTTTATTCTAAGTTTTGGTACTTTTGTCTTCTTTTATTGCCCCCCCTTCCTTCCTTGGTGAGTGAGTATAATTAAAGTTTTGTCAATTTTTTCCAAAGAAAGGATTTTTTGGTTTATTAACTTATTACAACATTTTGTTTCCTTTTTCTTTGAGGTCTGCTCTAAGTTTTATTATGTTCTTTCCTCTACTTGCTTTGGATTTAAATAACTCTATTTGCTTTAGTTAATTAGAACAGATGGTTAGGTGACTGATTTGAGATTTTTTTTTATTTTCTGATAAAGGTTTTGAAAGTTATTCACATTACCATAAGCACTGTTTAAGAGACACACCAAAACTATAATTTTTAATTATTTTTTTTTATTAGAGAAGTTTATGGACCAAATTGCTTTACAGACCAATCATGTGTAAAATATAGGATTCTCAGGAACCACCCCACCACCAACACTTTGCATTGGTATGGAACATCTGTTCCAATTGATGGCAGCACTTTTTTATGACTGTACTAATTTTTCACAGTAATTACCTTTGTTACAGTGATGAAATATTATTAACAGTACTATTAATTATCATCCAGTCTACACTACATATATTTTTTGTCATATATGACCCTATTATTAACACCTTCTATTAGTGTCATACATTTGTTATAATTCATGAAAGGACATTCTTATCCTTGTACTATTAACTATTGTCCTTCATCTACAATAGGGTTGATTCTGTTATACAGTCGTATGTTTTATCTTTTAAATTTTAATTTAGTAACATATATGATCCAAATTTCCCCTTTAAGCACATTCACCTACCTAATTCAGTGCTGTTAATTACACTCACAATAATATGCTACCATAAGTACCGTGCATTTCCAAATCTATACAATCACGTTATATAGAAACTCTGCACAAATTAAGCATCAACTCCCTGTTCTTTAACCTCAATCTAAAGAATCGGGAGCCTATGTTCTAGATTCTGACCCTATGAGTTTTCTTATAATTATTTCATATCAGTGAGATCATACAATATTGACCCTTTTGTGTCTGGATTATTTCACTCAGCATAATGTCCGCAAGATTCATGTGTCAAGACTTCATTCCTTTTTCGGGTTGAACAATATTCCATTGTATGTATATCCTGCATTTTGTTTATCTTTTCATTGGCTAATGGACACTTGAGTTTTTTCCACCTTTTGGCAACTATGAATAATGCTACTATGAACATTGGTTTGCAAATGTCTGTTCCAGTTTCTGCTTTCAACTCTTCTGTGTATATATCTAGTAGTGAGCTTGACTGGTCATATGGTAATTCTATACTTAGCTGTCTGAGGAATTGCCAAACTGTCTTCCACAGCAGCTGCACCATTTTGCATTCCCAAGAGTAATGAGTAATTGTTCCTATTTCTCCACATCCTCTCCAACAACTTGTAATTTTTTTTTTGTTTTGCTCTTCTATTTTCTTTATTTTGATATTGTAATTTAATATTTGTATTTTCATAACATTTCTACTTTATTTTTTATTTCTTCTTTGACCCATGAATTATTGAAAAGTTTGTTGTTTCATTGCCCAATATTGGAGATTTCTCCAGATTTCTTTCCTTTGGTGACTTCTATTTTAATTTCATTATTGTCAGAAAAATACAGTTTTCGTTTACCTGCGCATGCCCTTACTGTTCCTTCATTTATAAAGGATTTTCTAAATTGGCAATCATTTTTGAAAGCATTTCAATTTCAGAAATTCCACTACTTAAATATATAACTTTTACATTTTTATTTAGAATCACTATTAGATGAGTAATTATTGTCACACTTTTCATTCTTTAAACATGGCTTCATAAATTTATTTGAACATATTTATAATAGCTGCTTAAGCTTTTTCTGCTAAACCCAACGTCTGGTGACACTCAGAGCATTTTCTTTTGATTACATTTTTTTTTTTCCTTTATATAGGTCATACTTCCATTTTTCATTAGACAACATAATTTTTATACATAAAAAAACTGAGCACTTTAGATAACGTCTTGTAGCAGCTCTGGATTCTGACATTCCTCCCCCCAAGCTTGTTAGTTTTGGGTTGTTTTCATCTTAAGTTTGTTCGTTTTCTTTGTATCTTTCTTTGTTTAGTATCTTGATTGGGCGAAATCTGTCTCCTCTGCAGTGTGCAGCCACTGACATCTCTGATCATTTTTATTTATTTTTTAATATATTCTTGTTCTGATGTTTAAGTCTGACTTCCTAGGGCTTGCTCGCCCACGTGCTTATTAGCTCAGTGGTCAGCTGCTTGGTCAGAGCTTGTGATCAGCCACCTTGGGCCAGCAAGTTTCCCTTTATCTGCTCAAGGTGGTGAATGTTGGTAGGGACACATTCACAGTTCAGACGATTTTCAAGTCTACCCCAGCTTTGACGTTCCACTGGGCTATTTTGTTTCCCTTATGCACTAAGCACAGCTTCCGTGGTGACCAGACATGTACCGCTGGCACGTGCCACTTCCAACTGCTGTGTGTGCCCGCAGCCTCCCTGGCAGCATGCTCAGCACTCATGCAAGCTCAAGCTAGTCTATCTGCTGGCTTTCTCAGCTTTCTCCCCTCTGAGATCGTCATAACCCTGCTCCAAATTGAGTTTAATGAGTTTTGACAAATGTGCAGACCCATGAAACCATCACAACAATCATGATAAGGGACATAGTGAGCAGCACAAAAGGTTCCTCCTGCTCCTTCCAAAGCCGTAAATCTTACACCCTTACCCACAATCTCCAGGAGCTAGGGACCTGCTTTCTGTAACTGTAGATCAAATAACTTTTCCTATAATTTTTGTTAAATGGAATCATAAAGCATGCACTCTTATTTTTGGATGGCTTATTTTGCCCAGCACACTTATATTGAGATTAATCCATGTTATTGTAAGTATTAATGAATCAATGTTTTTTACTGCTACATGTTTTCATTTCTCCTGGTTAAATACTTAGGCATGGAATGGCAGGGTTCTGTTATTACATATTTATATATATTTAAAAACAAAAGTCCCAACATGTTTAGATGGTCAATAAACACTTCCTTAGTTGAAGAATAGAATAAATGTGTGAATTCTAAACAAAAAAGCAATGTAAACATATTGGTTTCATTATAACAGTCATGAAGAATAATAAATATATTCATCAGTGCCTGAAGTGGTTATATTAGTTTTGCTATATTTGTCGGTTATTTCAGTTATTTCTGGCCCCCAATGACCCGAAACTCAAAAAAAATGTATATATTTTCTAAGTACTGTCAGTTTTGTGTTGTATACTGATGGGAAGTTAAAACACATGTTTCAAAGACTGTATACTTGAGAATGGGAAGATAGAGTAGGAATAAATAAATATAAATTCAAGGCATTAAATTTTAGTGCTCGCTCTTCACTGTATATGCCATTAAAATCACACTTCAACTTGCCATATTTCTTTTCCAACTATTTAAGGAGATACAAGATTCCACCACGAGTCTCCTCCTAAGTCCCTGAAACCATAATCCAGAGGAGAGTTCTATGATGTTTTAACACGTGCTGCTGCTGCCAACCCCTATCTCTTGAAAACGCCTCTCATCATCTATTTACTGCCACTATTTATTTTCACGTCTATTCTCTTCCTGTACTACCTGATTTATCAGTGTCACAAAACTGGGAAACTCAGAGACATCATTACTGTGAATGAGGAAAGAGACGAGAATTCAAATTATGAAAGCTTGCTAAGAAAATCTGACAAAATAATAGAATACAGGTGAAGTAAAACAAGACAGCAAATCCAACAAGCAACAGGAGCCAGCTTCACAGTCATGAACGCAGTGCTTCACTGAGAATCTCATGCCTGTGAACAATTCTTCTTCTACTCCTGTGGCTACTAGCACTAACAATCTCAGCTGTCGGTGAGCCCTCTTCTCTTATCAGATGCTTTGAGTCCTGTATGTGCATTGATCAATCAATTCTAACCCGGGGAGACTGAGTCCCGAAGAAATTGAATAGTGTGCTGAGGTCCACACAGCTTGTGGCAGATCCTGAATTAAGATTGTGGCATCCTTCTTCCAGAGCCCACTCTTAGAAATGAATAAATTCATATTAGAAGTTTTTTTTTTTTTAAAGAAATAGAAGATGTGGATGATAATGAGATAGTTCCTTTTATCCCATGGGAAAAATGGTTGCTAAAGGTGGCCTTAACTTCTCAGTTGTTTTCATCTTGATTTGCTCTCTGTCTTCTTAGAATTAGCTTTGGAAATCTCATCCTAAGGTTCTATGGCCAGCATCCGATATCTTGCTAAAAAGATAACTACTTCTGTGAAACTCTCTTTGTCACCATCTATCAAATTCCCCTGTTGACATGTTATGCTCAACACAAAATATAATTAAACAAACCCAAGCAATCAACCATAACTCTTACATGGAAAGTCTGTCTGCTGGTTCATCCATAAGGAGGCGTAGAAAGACATTTTATTTAAATTCACATTTCTAAAATTTAGAAAAATACACAGCACTATTAAATAATGAGTTTGAAAATATCCCCAATCTTCTCCAGGAACTATTTTCATTTTTTTCTTATTCCCTTCTGTATCGCCTACTTTACAGATTATAAACTGCATTTGCACTTTTGCATACATTCTGTCTGTAGGAAAATTAAGTCTATTCCCAAAAGCATATCTATCACATTTAGGGAAAATGGTAGTTATGTAGTTCTCTAAGCTTGGGAAAATAATGTAATTTCTCAGGACTATAATTACCTCATCCTTAAAATAAAAGTGTTATATAAAAGTGTTTTATATGCTACAAAATAAACTAACACACTGTCCATTTATGGATGTCTCTAGTAATGTGATATAGATATAGATGTAGATATAGATATAGATATAGATATAGATAGAGAGATAGATATAGATAGAGAGATAGAGAGGTAGAGATATAGATATATAACTTTTGCTTATGGCTGACTCTGCCTTTTAACAACCTGACATAGCTTCTCCAGATTTATGTTTTACAATTTAAAGACATATGTGTTTTCAGCCCCATTTAATATTATGGCATCAGGTGAATGAAGAATTGGAATTGGGCACCCTAGAGATCTTATAATCTTTGCTTCTAAAAATCCATAACCAACAAAACATGTAATAAACACTTTTTTTGTGTGCCACTCATAGTTACAAGTCAGTTCCAAGGATGCTACTATGAAGCTGTCTATAAAAATAAATTTGAAAATAAAGCAAAAAAGATCAAAGAGGAAATGTCAGTTTGTATTCCCTAGAGTAAATTTGCCTGGAAGCTGTTCCTTCTCCACCAAATCTGAAAAGGCAGATAAAATACTCTCCCACCATGCTGTGAAAAATGCCCTCAGGGAACTTTGGGATGTGCAAGACCGAGCATCGCTTGGATCAGAGGTTTTCGTCCAGAGCGTCAGAGCTCAGCCATGACCTTGTCCCAGCTGGGAGAAAGGGAGCTGGGCACTGGAGGCAACGAAACCTGTCTTTTCTGTGATCCAGCCTGACAGAAAAACAATACAGACGTGTGAAGCTGGCATCCCTTAAGAAAAAGATGGCTGTCCCTGCAAGGGGTGTCGCGGCAGGCAGGGCAGAGTGGCTCCAGGGGATAGACGGAGATCTCCCTGCCAGTGAGGCCCTGCCCACGGGATGGCATGGCCAGGGCAGGGGTTCTGTTCTGGCCTGGGGGCGTGGGAACCAGCCTTTGCTTATATGGCAAATGAAAGAAGGTGGACTTAAAAGAGTTTGCTCTATTCGATACAGAATGCCATCGCAAAACGAGACGGAGGTCCTTTTAAAAAGCGGATGCAATGAAACAATCCAAGAAGGCCTGAAGAAAGTTATTCCGTGGTGGGAGTATCTTGTCAACAGTCACAGCTTTCTCTGCTGTGCAGGAGTTACCCTTTAAGACGTGATTACTGTGTGCGGAGTGCATCTGAGAACCACTGTGAACTGTCAGAAGGGATTGAATTGGAGCCCAAGAGTATGGCATTTGTTAACAGAAAATGACACAAAAATGTCTAGCTACCACTTGCTAAAATCCTTATTGAGAAAGATTGTAAAATACACAAATCAATGCAGGTATAAGGCACTGATTTATGAATTTTGCTGTGCACCGGCCTCGACTGAGAATCCGTTAAAAGTGCAAATGCTGGGGAACGGACGTAGCTCAGTGGTTGAGCCCCTGCTTCCCATGTACAAGGTCCTGTGTTCAATCCCCAGTACCTCCTAAGACACACACACACATACAAATGCCGAAACCTCACTTTAGAGGTTGTGCTCTTGCAGGTGGGCACTGACGCCTGGCTGGAGTCTTTCCTGCGGCTCATATGCCCGTGCATTTATTCTTATGTATTCATGTACCACTTACATCGATATGAACACATGTTAATGGAGGCTGCTTTCCTTTAGAATTGAAGGTTGAATAAATGCAAAGTAATTAAAACCATGCTGAACAAATTGTAATCACACAAAGATGTTAGTTCAACATGCATACTTTCGTTCAGTTGCTTTATAATCATCTACGTGTACATGTATGCAAATATATTTGTTAATTAAATTAAATAGGCATTAATAAAGTGATGGAGTTTTTCGGGTTTCTCTCAAGTAATATTTTGTTGTTAACAAATGCTGTGACTGAATTATTAATATTTCATCCTGAGACCAGGTAAAGACAAGAGAGCAGCCAGAGATCATTGCAATAGAGCTCAGGCAGGGACCTCCCTGCAAAGATGTCCTACGGTTACACAAATTACATTTTACCTGTCGTCCCGATTTGGACAAATATACTAAACTATAAGTGAGGACAGGATCAATTTTTAGTAAGAAAAATTGCTTTGCTTTGGGATCTTTGGAAAATTACCTAAGTACTATTAGCATATTAGATCTGTCCTTTTAAATTTTTTCATCAATTCCAACGACTGCCATAAAATTCTCCTGTGCAATTTAACTGCAGCATTACTGAGGTTGATTGGTCTGTAACATGCAGGGTCAGTTTTATCACCCTTTAAAACACCTGAAATAAGATATTTTTATCCCTAGCACTAAATGAAATAACTTTCAATATATGTTCCCTAAGGAAAAAAAAAATGGAGAAAGTTAATTCTCTATAAGATCTTTAATGCTTGAAAATCACAAAATGTAATAGAAAACCTGCTTTTTAATTCAATTTCCCAAAAGTCACTGTAAAACCGCTGCAAATTTTATTCACGACTATGAGTGTGATTTTTCCAATGAAGCAGCTGTACAGGGGACGAGGATGAGGGAGTGGAGGGAGGTGGGGGCTGCATTTAATATCCTTTGGAGCCGCATTAACTCGAGTTCTCTGGGAATTTAAAAATGTGGTCTCATGCAAATTCCAATAATCAGGAATGTAGAGGATACTACCTGGTATAAGGGAAGCTAAGACTTCATTTGGTAGCTCTAACACTGATGTATTCAGTAACTACTATAGATTTAGAGAAGGTAAGGAGATTGAGGACATAAAATTGCTTATGATTCAAGAAAAATCCTCACATGATGAAGAACAATAGCTTTAACAGAGAATGGCTCTCTCTTAGTTCTCTGTGTGCTTATTAGAATAACATGATGAATAAGGAAATGGTGAGCTATACTGATACTTATAAACCTTTGTGCCAATACTGACATTAAAGGAAAAGTGTCATCACGTGCCCAATTCTAGCATAATTGTGTACAAAATCCCATGTAGCCAAATTATTTCTTCACACCCAGGTCTCCTTCACAGTGCTCCTACGTATCCTCTCCTCCCTCGCCATTGCCACGATGTTCTCAGCCCTCAAAACCTTACAATCCACAAGGCCCACCTTTCACATTTGCACAGATCCCAGTCCTGGCCTTCCAGTGAGTGTAGTTTTCCAGGGCTCTGATACTCTAGTTTTGTTCTTGCTTTCCTGGATCTTGTCCTTGGGAGTTAAAATTTATCATCGCAGCAGCCTTCCGAGTGTCTCTAAGATGACTGTTGCAGGCAGCATTGAGCAGTTGGAATTTGAAAGCTCCTCCCTGTATCACAGTGCTCTTAGGCTCAGCCTTCTGGGGATAGCAAAAATGGTTGGAGCATTACCTACCTTCCCAAAGCCAGCAATGATACGTCAAAGTTAGGTTTAAAGTACCGTCTATAGCATCTTGATTTGAAAGGAAGTAGAAGGTGACACATTGAGATAATAGATTGTCTAAACAAACATTCCTGATTGTCATTCAGGAATGATAAAAAGATATATGTCATGTTTTTAATGAAAGTTGGCATTATCTGATTCAGGTGTTAATTCTCCTCAATTTCATAGTTACTCCCATAACCTCATGTTTATGTTTGCTGTGCAATTCCATCATGAATAAAAACGTATATATGGTTCGTATTAGGAGTAAAGAGAGAAGGCTCAACTAGGCACAAGTGGCAATTAAAACCTCCTTGAGGGAAATAATGTTATTTGACTTTAAAACATACTATAAAGATACAGTGGTCAAAACTGCATGGTTTTGGCACAAGGATAGATATACTGACCAATGGAACCAAACTTAGAGTTCTGATACAGACCTGGACAGGGCAGGGGTTTCATTCTGGACTGAGGGGAATGGGAACCAGCCTTATATGGCCAAATGATATTCAACAAGGCCATCCTGCCCACTCAACTGGGAGAGAATGGTCTCTTCAACAAATGGTGCTTGGAGAACTGGATATCCACATCCAAAAGAATGAGAGAGGAACACCATTCACACCCTATGCAAAAATTAACTCAAGATGGATCAAAGATATAAATATAAGAGCCCAAGACCACAAAACTCCTAGAAGATAATGCAGAGAAGCATCTACGAGAACTTGTAGTAGGAAATGGTTTAATATATTTTACACCCAAAACATGAACAATGGAAGAAAAAAATAGATAAATGGGATCTCCTCAAAATTAAAAATTTTTGTGCACCAAAGAGTTTGTCAAGGAAATGAAAAGGCAGCTTGCTCAATGGGAAAAAATATTTGGGAACCACTTATCCAATAAGGGCCTAATATCCAGCATATATATAGAAATCCTACATCTCAAAAATAAAAAGACAAACAACCCACTTAAAAAAGTGAGCAAGAGATTTGAGTAGCCATTTTTTCCAAAGAGGAACAACATACAGCTAAAAAGGACATGAAAAGATGCTCAACATCACTAGCTATTAGGGAAATGCAAAACAAAATGTCAATGAGATACCATCGTACACCTATTAGACTGGCAGCTGTTAAAAAAAAACAGAGAACTTCAAGTGTTAGAGGGAATGTGGAGGAAAGGGGACCCTCATCTGCTGCTGGTGAGAATGTAGAATGGTGCAGCCATTGTGAAGGTACAATGGCAGTTCCTCAGGAAGCTAACTATAGAACTACTATATGATCCAGCAATACCACTGTTGAGTATATACCCAGAAGAATTGAAAACAGGGACATGAACAAATATATGTACACCAATATTCAAAGAGGCATTATTCACTATTGCTGAAAGTTGGAAACAACCCAAATGTCCATCAACAGATGAATGGATAAGCAAATTGTGGTATATACATACAATGGAATATTGCACAGCTGTAAGAAGGAATGAAGTATTGACCCATGGGACAACTTGGATGAATCTTGAAGGCCTTATGTTGAATGCAGTAAGCCAGTCACTGTAGGTCAGATAATACATGACTTCACTGATATGACCTAAGCAAATTGAACAGACTCACAGAGCTAGAGTCTAGAAGATAGGTTATCAGGAGACAGAAAGGGAGTTGAGTGTGGTGAGCCACTGCTCAATATAGGCAAAATAAACGATAAGATGGAAGGGGGTGGTTGGAAAGTAGACGGGGGTGATGTTGGTGCAGGGATGTGAGGTGGAGTAGGTAGGGGTTGGTTTGGCCTATCCATGGAACTGGGGAGAGGTCTGGAGGAAGGAATAGGTGAACTCTGGGATTTGTAGGTCTGTGGTTAAAACCACAATGGCGGGAATGCTCTTTTGGCAAATATGGGAGGGGAGGGTTACTGTGCAAGGTGTCAGGGGTGGGGGGATATGTGGGATAGGGTGCACCTGTGGAATGTGAAAGTATTCATCTTGTCATAGCATGTTATTGCAGTGGGTGGAGACCCACACAATAAACAAGAAAATATTGAACTCCCATCCTGGGGAGCCCTGCTATGCTCTCAATCAGAGGGCCAAGAATCTCTCAAGAACATAAGCACTGCCTAATAAAAGACAACAGACTAATATGTCAAGCCCTCAATATTAATGCATCTTAATTTAATGCATGAAACTTAGTGGTTGCCATAGGTCCCAAGGGAGGGGAAGGAAAGAATAGAACAGATGGGACATAGGGCATTTTTAGGGCATTGGAATTGCTCTGCATGATCTTGCAATGATAGATATAGGGATAATAAGTTTTGTCAAAACCAATAAATGTGTACAGTGCAAAATGTAATCCATAATGTAAACCATTGACCATGTTTAGTAGCAGTGCTTCTATATTTGTTCATCAATTGTAACAAATGTACCATACAAATGTAATATGTTATCAATAAGGAAAAATGAGAGAAGGGGAGCTGGTTGGGTGTAGGAGAATCCCTTATATTTTCTATGTGACTTTTCTGTAATGTAAAGATTCTCTGATAATAAAGTTAAAAAAATAAGACACTGAGGGAACATACAGAAGAAATTGTCACTGTAAATAAAAAATAACATCTTATGGTGATGAAAGACACAATGAAAATTTTTATTTATTTATTTTTCTTTTTGTATTTTATTTGTTTCTTAGTATTATTATTTTATTTTTTATTTTTTTTTTAATTTTTTACTTTGCTTTTGGGGATGTTTTGGACTGCAGAAAGGTCACAACTGTGGCAGGGAAGGATCATTGGTGCAGGGTGCCAGTGATGGGGGTGTGTGGGGAGAGGTGCATGTGGGGCATCCTTTTATGGAATATGAATATGTTCAAGCAGTCATGGGTCTCGGTGGGTGGAGACCCACAAAATAACCAAAAGAATATTGAATTCCCACCCTGGAAAGTCCTGCTACATTCTCTAATAGAGCAGCAAGAATCCCTAGAGTACATGGGGAGTGCCTAGTGAAGGAGGACAGACCAATATGCCAGGACCTTGATATTGATAGTTGTACGTATGAACCTTGATCTTGTGAAATTGAAACTTAGCTTAGTATTATATATTGCCTATGAGTTACCTCCGAAGGCCTCCTTCTTGCTCAAATTGTGGTCTCTTTCTAAGCCAAACTCAAGATATTAACTCACTACCTTCTTCCCAGCATGGGACATGACTTCTGGGGATGAGGCTTCCTGGCACTGAGGGGTTATAACCAAGTGCTAACTAGCAATGCATCCTGAAAAAGACCTTGACCAAAAGGGGGAAATATTAAATACATATAAATTTTTATTGATAAAAGATTTCAATGTGAGTCAGGAGGTCATTTCACAAGTTACACTTATGCATGTCTCAGGAGGAACTCATTGAATGCCACAGTAAACAGTGCCTCAAGCAGGGGTGCTCCTGAGGGCTCTAGAGACACGTAGACATTATAGGCAGGACAGAAAATCTCAGGAATTCAGCACCCTGTCAGTGGGCCTTACCTTGGAATGCATGTTCCCCAATGTAACAGAGTTAGACTCATCTATAATTTCCCTACATGTGGCTCTTCTGCCCCTTTTATTTGAACCGATAATTATCATTATAATTGTTAAATATATGTACCAGAGACTTAAACCTTCTGTCGGTTCATATGCCAGTTGATCCCTGAATCACAGCAGAGTTGCAACACCTACTCTCCAGTTCAACGGATTCACCCAGGGCAACTAACAAAATAATGATGATGGACAATGCTCATGCCCCAAAATAGAGAGTATCTACAACTGTGAGCAAGACAGGTCCATCCATCTGCCCCATGGGATCTAAGTCCTCTCTCAATCAGAAGCAGAGTGGGCATCACCATCCTAAAATCATCAATATTGAGGAATGAATAAACATAAGAGGGGCTAAAGTAGACTTATTACTATTCTAGTAATGGGAAAAACTTCTAACTTTAATATAAAGACTGTGGTCACCAGAGTTTCTGAGGGGAGAGGAAGGGAAGAATAGGTGTAACATGGTATTTTTGGGACATGGAATTGTTCTGAATGACATTGCAGTGATGGATACAGGTCATTATACATTTTGTCAAAAACAATAAAATTTGCAGTGCAAAGTATAAACTATAATGTAAACTATTGACCATGGTTAGTAGCAATGCTTCAATATGTGCTCATCAATTGTAACAAATGTACCACAGTAATGAAAGATGTTAATGGAGAAAAGTTTGAGAGGGGGGTGGGATGGGGTATATGGGAATCCCCCTGTATTTCTGATGCATCATTTATGCAATCTAAAGCTTCTTTAAAAATAAAAATTTAAAAAAGGAAAACAATAGAGGAAAAAAAACCTCCTTGGGGGAAGTGAAACTTGATGTAAGAATTAGATGTAGTAGGGGATTTGAGTTAGTGAAGCTAAGATGAGAGAGGAAGAGAATTTGAAAGCCATTTTGGTGGTCCTGGCAGGGGGTACCTCCTCAAGCCTGGCTTGACATTGAAGCATCTCTTAGGAAAGTGCTTTTATTGAGTCTGCTGTCTGGGACTTACACAGCCACCCAGGGACAACCAACATTCTTCTTATCCTTCTAACTTTGAGACCCCATGGAGAAGGAGGACCATTGTTTTTCATCACTCCTATTATCCACACAGCCCCTGAAACATGTCCCTTACCTCACTGACATTTTCCCCAAATGAACAATCTGCTTGTAACCTCTTGCACTTAAACTTAGATACTTCTAAGATTTTTGTGCCATGGAAAATCCTAAAATCCTTTCTCTATCTCTGCTTTGGAAATGATATGTGTCAATGCTGGCTAGAGCATCAGGAGCTTGTTTTTCCACGATGATTATCTATGTTCAGAGGGTGGGTGCACCATTAGGTTGGGTACAAGGGTCGAGACTAGATGGAACAAAGCTCCAGCCAAGCCTAAGCAGGTAGTGTATGTAAAAATTGGGGCATCTTGTTACTACAGCATGACCCAGATGGAAGTAATGCAACTATTAGATAAGACTTGGGGATTCTGTGTCCAGTAGGGAATGGAGTGAACTTTTGTTTATGGGAAGAAGAGTGGGCTGAATATTTGCTGACCAGAAAAGCAGACTAAGCAAAAATAGTGATAAATCATTAGTTTTCTTTGTCAAATTTTTCTGGACCTCCTACTTCCAGGCACATACTTGTATTGCATATCCCTGTCCTTCTTTGAAGATAGTTGTTGGTTTGTCTTGTCCAGTGAAATATGAGTGACAGTGACATGTACTACTGGACAGAGCTAGTTAGTACACAACTTTCCATATTTCATTCTCACTGCTTTAGCTATTTTGGAAATACATATGGAGATGATGCTTCTGGCAGCCTGGGTCACTGAGCAACAATGAGGAAAAGTGCCCTCTATCAGAAATGCATATGTATTCTTTTAAAGCTGATAAGAGAGAATCTGAGTGGTTTCTACACTGATTGCCCAAAAGTGTCCTGATTTGTCTTTTGTTGACCCTAGAATATTATGTTCTTAAGCTAACCATTCCTATGCCTGTAAACAAAGTGTATATGCAGGCTTTTGATTAGATTCAGTTAAGGGACCTTGATTAAATCACTTGATTAAGTTGCCTTTGATTGTACATCAGTGAGGCATAACTCAGATTGGGTCTCTGCCCTCTTGCTGGATCTTATATAAACTGTGAACACACAGAGAAAAAGGAAGCCACCATTTTGACCTTAGCATGTGTGATAGGATTCAAGGATCACTGGCAGCCAAAGCTGAAGCACGAAGCCCCCAAGAAGCTGGGGCCATGGAGTAGCTCAAATCTGAAGAGATGAGCCATATGCCTGATTTCCCACAACTGGGCTCAGGGGCAAATCAGAGCATCAGAGGCTGAGAGAGGATGCCTGGAAAGAGACAAGCCAGATGCCTGACTGCACAGAGCTAAGCTCCTGGAACCAGGAGCCTTGAAGGGAAGGCAGGAACGTAGGTAGAGAAGGGCCACCATCTTGCTTGCCACGTGGCAGAATGCTAGAATCAACAGTAGCTGACTTTGATGAGAAAGCATCTCTGACGATGCCTTGGTTTGGACATTTTCACAGTCTTGGAACTGTAAGCTTTTACCTTAATAAATTTCCAATTATAAAAACCAACCCATTTCTTGTAATCTGTGTTGGCAGCCCTGTGGCAGAATAAGACATGAAGCTTACCTTCCTTTCTATGTCATGCTTCTCCAAATTACAGATTATCATTAATATTCAGAATCTCCTCTATTTCTTGAGTGGATTCAAGAGGGGGAGTTATAAGCTTTAATTGTATTTTCATGGAGAGTATATACAATAGAAAATCTTAGACATTTGAAACATGAGATTAACATTACTCTTTTGGCATGGATACTATTATTCTATTCCTTAAAATCTGTTTTTAGTTCTTTAGAAATTGGGGAATGAAGTTAGATGTTTTCTGTTATGATGTTTTCATATCTATAAGGCATCAAACTGTTTTCATTTCTTTTCCTTAGTAATTGTGTATTGACTCTAAATTCAAATAAAGATTTCTCTTTGTTCATAATTTCTGAAAAGCAGTGAAACCCTTGATTTAAAAAGGCCTTTCTCATCCATCCACCCTGCCCAAAAATATTAAACAAAAAAAGGTATTTAAACACTACTTTTCTGAGACATTACGAAGACTAAAATGGCCAAATTTGGCATCTCTCCAGTTATTGAACTAGGTCCAAAGGTCGTATTTTAATTTGTTTTATGTGTTATTGGGTTGTTTCAAGTGCTTTAAAATTGTCAAGGCATGTTTACTTAAAGCCTCTATCTCTAGCAAGTGTTGAAAGCCAAGAGTAAGATAAGCACTAAACATACAAAAACCTGAACACATGCTCATTTTTTTTTGAATAGCCAAGATCACTTTAATTCTACTGACACATATGAAATAGTCAACTAATTGTTTTGACTCCTTTTCTGAAAACTGAAATTATTCTCTATATAATGGAGAGAGAGAGAGTGGGTGCACAAGAGAAGACAAATTAAAGCTATCTTTTTACTTTCTTTCTCTCTCTATCTACTCTTGTTTTTCTGTCTTCACTTTAGTATTCTCCTTCTCAGAAACATATACCATTAACTCCAATTCCAACAAAGATACACAATAATTGAATTTTCCTCCATTAATTAGCTATATCATCAAAACTGTTAAATTGGCTCTTCTCTAACCAGTTTGTCCTCCTGTTTTGCTTCTTTTTCTGAGTCTTCTTCTTTCTCTATCTTCTTAATGCATGTGGGTGCACAGGATTTGGACATTGATTCCTTTTTTTTTCTTGGTTTATAAACTTTCCCCAAAATATCACATTTACTTACATATCTTTACTTAATCCTACACAATATCTAGAACCTTATCTTGGAACTCAGCACAGGTATTGGTAAATGTTTAGGAAACACAATGCTACCTTTAAAATGTAAAACTAAAATAGACTTTTTCATTCTATACAAACTCTAATATCTTCCTGAATTCTCCTTTATCACCATTCAAGATGCAGCCAGTCTCCCACTTGCCCAAGCAAGCTCCTTTCTAGATTCTTCTTTATTGTCCATGGGCCATTGTTCTTCTCTCTATAAAATATCTTTTGAACTGTTCTTATTATTTGCATCTACTTGTAATATTTCTTCCTCAAATCATACAATTGCTTCCCAAGTGAGTTCTCTGTTTCCACTTTCCCCTTGAATTCTATTCTCTGCCTTGTTGCCATAATTATTTGTTTTCCAAAACCCAAACTAAAACATTCTAATTCATTCCTTCAAGAATATTTGGGTTCCTGATTGCTTAATTCATACAGTCCATTATCTTTAGCATAATATTTCTTTGCAAACAATATATTTCCAGGTAAGTGTATATATTAAATTATTTTCAAGAATCTAACATTCCAGTGTAAACTCTGCTTTATGCACATTATGGAAATTATTTTCCCTAAACACATTGGTCTTTTTCCACCTTTCTGTCTTCTGTGTTTCTATTATTCTTCTTTCAATATTCTCTCACTTTTCTTTCTGATAAATACTTATGTTTGCAGAGAGTCCTTTCCAATCAGAACAAATTAGCATCTCTTGTTTTTAAATCAATAATAATTTTTATAGCCAATATCTTAAATTTTTATTTTAAAATTATTATTTCATGAGTTTCTTTCCCACTGAATATGATTTCCAGAGCGCAAGATCTCTGTCACAAACATGTTTATGACTATGAACATTCCAATATATATTAATCAAAAATTAAATGAAATATTTAACTTGATTAAAAGAGACAATGGAGATATGTCATGTAGAAGAATTAATACATTTGAAAATCATAAATAAATGGGTAAAACAAATGGGTTTAACTGTTATATTTTTCATACGATAGTTTCTGAAAATTAACAAAAGAAAGAAGGAAAGAAAGAAAGTTTAGCAGAGGATAGTCAATACTAGCCAGTAACTTAACTTACTAGAAAGCTGAGCCAGTGTACATTAGAATGCCTACATCTTACATTGTAGAGTAACTTGGGAAGAGAATTGAAGCTGGTAGAAATATCTGAACAACCCTAGGCTAGGTGGTTATGATGGATATAAAAAAGATTGCAACCGAGTGCTAGGGTGGAAAAACCAGCAGGAGTTGCTGCTTCAAAACTGAAGTTTTGAGCAAAGACATTAGTTAAAAATCACTATAACTCATTCTGTCAGTATAGTGCTATTGTTAACAACAAATGATGTAGAGATTCCTATTTAGCAACTTGACACTTTTCAAACAATCAGGTAATATGTAAATATCAAACCAGGCAGAACTTGTATTACCCATTAATGCTTTAACACACACACACACACAATGGATATGATTGAGTATGTATCTAATAGCTATCTTTCTTTGAAAAAGCATATACAGAAGAGTGTAAATCAATTATTTAAAATATAGTCATTAAATTCATACTAAATTTTTTTATCCAATATTTTATTTACATAAGAACAGTTTGCAGTATAACCTCAACCTACAGAAATTATAACTCAAGGAAAGCTTTTAGAAAACTCAGACACATGTTGTTATACACCTTGAAAGCATTTTATTTCTATCATGTAATTGGACGCCAGCATAGAACTAACATATTTGACAAAGAAGCCCTAGAGGGACAATCTTAAAAGAGAAAGATTGAATGACAAAAGACTCAGCCACTATATCACTAGCTCTGCAGAAGAGTCACTGCTGATGTGACGCATATGTGCACCAATATTTCTGAAAGTTCATGAATCTGCTTGAATGCTTTACAGATTTCATCAATCTTTGTTTCACTTTGAGTGAATAGATAAAATATAAGCATTCTGCTACTGCAAAAGTTCTATTCAAAACTTCTAAAAGTTGATAAAGCGTATTCTCTATTTGTTCTAATTTCCTATAATATAGAGAAAATTGTGGCCCAATTGTCCATGTTTCTGATCTCATTTGACTTATATGCATGACTGCATTGGGATAACTGGGCATCATGGTTTCAATCTTCCTTTCTGCTCGTATTGGGTAAACGTTGGCTTTAGATTTGGAACACGATATGACTGGTGGTCCTGACCCAGTATCATCAGCCATTCCCTTCTCACGGGATCCTCAGGTCTCTTCTAGCCAAATCGAAAAGGGTAATTTTCTGCAGCATAAATGTGACCTTTTGAAAGCTCTGGATTGGCTCACACGGAAATCTGTAAGTCAGAAAGTTCAGCGACTGAGCATCCATGAAGAATCACATCTGGACAAATGCCTATGGAAGAGGTAGAGTGAAGAAAATCAGTAACTGGAGAGCATGTTCGTCTTTAATAGATGCATGTCAATGTTTTAGAATGTCAGAGAACCTAGCGCATTAGATCCTGCCTCCTAGCATTGGATTTAGAAAGAGAAATTTAACAACCAAATGGACAAAGAGCAGAAACAGGCACAAAGAAATCACATTTCATGGGAAAAGATACTAAATATGTAGACACATCATTGCAGTTGGAATAAAGGGGAAACAAAATAATAATAGATTTTTTAAAAGATGATTTGCAAACAAAAGAGAAATCCGAAATGCATCTTGAAAGTCAGAAGAAAGGCATAGCTCTGAACAATTTTTCCTAGAAAAATGAGAATAAAATTTACAGTGTCCTAGAATTCTCAGCAGGATATAAGGGCACAAGTTCTTACCAAAGCAGAAATAAGAAAATGTTAAAACTGGATGAGACAAATAGATAAATCAATGATTATATATCCCACGATATCTCAAGAAAATGGAAAATGAAATGGAAAACTTAAAATTCTTATTGGTAACAAAAGAGGTTGGACTTTATGGCAAACAAATAGTGAAGGACAATCTGTAGAATTTCCTTATAATGAAGATGAAAGAGGGGGAAAAAATGAAAAAGTGACACTGAATTCAGCAATTATGAACTTTACCTGTGCCCTGTGTTCCTGGAAACAGCAATGGTTAAGAAATCTACCCCATCCTTTTATGTTCTGAGAAACAGCTCACTGAAATGAGCCACTCTTCCCCACACGACTTAGATAAGTCCAGCAAATAGCCTCCTTGTTTACCTCTGACAAGGCCAGAAACAGACGCTCCTGATTCCTATTATTTGCTTCATAAAGTATTAGTTGCACTACTTGTGCCTATTGACTAGCTGGACAAAATGCCTCCTAACTTGACCAAACTTTTGCTTTCCTGGGACCTTGACCAGCCCTTGAGATCAAGCAGCATCAGAAGACAACCCCTCCTTAACTGCTTCTCTCAAGAATCAATCGACCTCAGGGGAAACATTCTCTGATCAATTATGGATCACACCACCTGCTCATTCCACTTCCCCAAGGCACTTCTAGATTTTACCATCAGAGTGTTCTCTCTATTACAACAGCCCATTTCCCATATTTCAATCGTTCCCTTCCCCAATTGCAAGATTCTTTTCAAATAAATTCTTCCTTTACTTAAGCCCAGATTTTTTTCTTAATTTGATAAACTTAAGGGAGATAAAGGAAAATGCAGCCCTAGATTATTATGTGCCCTTAAGGAGGGTGGCACGTGTTGCGTTAACTCAGAACAGATATAACAACAAAACAAAGCACTTTTCTTGGGCTTTACTTTTTTTAAAGCTGAGTTTATAGATCTTTACCCTACAAGAAAAAGATATACTGAAAGTGTAAAATGAATTAAAATGGGAAATCTTAAAAGCACTGGAAGAACATGTAAATGACCGACCATCACTCAGAGACCATTCGGTCTCTAGGCTTCTCCTCTTTCCTGTACACATTCTCTCGGTTTGTGTGAGTTGGGAGAAGGGGGTTCCCATTCATTCCAGGGACTTCAATGAACACAAGCACTGGTTGTTTGCAAATGTATGTTCTAGCCCCAGTGACTTCTCTGACCTCCAGACTTATATATCTAGCTGCTTGCTTGACTTCTCCAGCAAGCCCAAGGCGGCGCGCTTCTTTGCGCTTCTTTCTCTGCACTGCTTTCCAGAATCTCCTCCTCCACCATTGGACTAGCCCTCTGCATACTTGATGGGACCAATGAAACCCTGGAGTGATTTTTTTTCTTTCAGCATTCGAATTAATTCATCAGCCAATTCTGTCATGTCTATATTTAAAATATATCCCATGGCAGACGACTTGTCTACCTCAAGACTGGAGGTGAGGCTCTCAGTATGTCGCATCTGAATTACCCTAATAGCCTTTATCTGGGCTCCCTGCTTATTTACCAACTTCTTCCTTCACTCTTTTCTCCACTTAGGGGAGAGAGAGATATCTGGAACTCTCTATCAGATCGTGCTACTCCCTTCTTCAAAGCCCTCCAATGACTCTCTTTCAGTTGCAGAACAAAATCCAAAACCAAGTTCTGTAAGAGGCTTCATGATCTGGTGCTGGCAAATGCTTTGACCTTGTCTCCTATGTCCCTCGAACCCTCTAAAACTTTCCAGCTCATGCAAGATTTCTTCTCCACTTCAGACTCACCTTATTCTCGTCTCAAGGTCTGTGGACATGCTGTGCCAACACTTTAGAAGTTATATATATAATAGAATGTTCAGCTTGCAAATTCCTCATGCATCTTTATTGGGTTGTTATAATTTTCACATTTAACAGTAAACCCCAAAAGCATACAAATAAGCTGAATGCTCTTATTTTAGAGTATCTTGAATAATTTTGTGAAACTAATAGAATATAAGTCAGTTTTTCCCTTCAACAAAACTATAATATACTGAAAACTTCAGTGTTTTTAAAGAGATTTGCTACTACTTGTAGAGGAGTAACAAAATAAATACCAAAACTAATAAATTAACAACAGCTAACAAAGCAAACTGCCTTTTAAATGAATTTTAAAAATTTACTA
>JAQZBX010029234.1:0-27400 GCA_029593785.1 Cabassous unicinctus
ACATGGAAAAAGAATGAAAGGAAATCAAGAAAATAATAAATGAATAAAATGTAAATTTAAGTAATTAAATAGAAATTGTAAAGAGGAACCAAATGAAAATTGTGGAACTCCAAAATCTAATACCTAAACTGAATTAGTGAACACAAAACCAAAGTAATAGAAATTATCTAATTTGAGTTACAGAAAGAAGAATGAGGAAAAAAAAAATGAAGAAAGCCTTAGGAACTATGGGACACCATCAATTCTATAGATTTATACACTACAAGAGAAGAAGAGAGACATAAAAAGCTAGCATAATAATTGAAGAAATAATGTCAGAAAACTTCCAAAATCTGATGAAAAAAATGCATATACAAATCCCAGAAGCTCAATGAATGCCAAGTAGGGTGAACCCAAGTAGATCTAATCGAAACCCATCATGATCAAACTGTCCAGTGCCAAGGACAAAGACAGAATCTTAAAAACAGCAAGAGTGAAGTGATATGTCACATACAAAGGAACATTAATGAGATTAATATCTGATTTGTCAATTGAAATCATGGAAGCCAGATGGCCATGGGAGGATATATGCAAGGTGATGAAATAAAAAACAAGCAATATATTATATTATTATAAGAGTATAATAGATATATTATTCTAGAATAACAAACAAAAAAGTTACCCTTGAGTAATATACCTACAGAAAGTGTCCTTCAAAATTGAGGGAAATTAAGAAACTTTCAAAAAAAAAATTGAGTGAATTATTACAACTAGACCTGCCTTAAAAGATATGCTAAAGGGAGTTCTCCACTTTGAAAAGAAGAATGCTAGAGAATAGCTTGGTGCTGGATGAAGAAATAAAGATCTCTGTACATAAATACATGGGAAAATATATATGTGAATATCATTCCATTTGTCAATGGCAATATCTGTTACTTCTCAAAAGCCTGAAAATTCAAATACATAAATAAAACAAATATAAATCTTTGTCATTGGGTGCAGAATGCATGAAAATGTAATTTATGACACTATCAAAACAAATGGGAGGAATGGAGAGCTATAGGTACTATGTATTTATATGCTATTGAAGTCAAGTTGGAATCACTATAAAGTAAATGCTGATAGATTTTCTATGCTAAATGTAATACCCATGGTATTAATAAAATATCTCTAAAAATCTACACAAAAGAGAGGAGAAGTGATGCAAAATGACTCATTATAAAAGACCATCTAAACAAAAAGAAAGTTAATAATGGAGGAAAAGAGAGAAAAAATATATTAGTTACAACAAACAGCTAAATGGTAAAAGTACATCTTGCCTTATTAACGTCCCTAAATGTAAAAGTTTTTTTTTTCCTCTCCAATAAAAAGCATGAGATCAGCAGAGAGGGTAAAGAAACATCCCCCACTGTATGCTGCTGTTTACAAGAAATCCATATTAGATCCATAGATAAAACAGGTTGAAAGTGACAGGATGGAAAAATAGTTCATGCAAATAGCAAATAGAATCAATGTAAAACAGGGTGGTTATATTAATACAATACAAAATACACATTAAGTCAAAAGACAAAAATGAGGGAAGCGGGTATGGCTCAGTGGATAGAGCCCCCGTTTACCATATGGGAGGCCCGGGTTTGCGTCCCGGGGCCTCCTTGTGAGGGCACGCCGGCCTGAGCGGTGCGGTGGGCTGATGCAGCAACCTCACGGCAGGAAGCGGGTGTGGCGCAATGGATAGCGCACCCGTTTACCATATGAGAGGCCCCGGGTTCACTTCCCGGCGCCTCCTTGTGAGGGCAGGCCGGCTTGCGTGGCACCGTGGGCTGATGCGGCAAGACCTCACAGCAAGGGGGAGATAAGCAGACACAGAGAAGACATCCAGCGAATGGACACAGCAGCACAAGCAGCAAGGGGGGGATAAATAAAATAAAATAAATAAATCTTTAAAAAAAAAAAATGAGTTTATCAGTAAAGTGGTCAATTAAACAAGACAATTTTTAAAATTATGAAAATATATGCATTTCGCAGCAGAGTGCCACAATATATGAAGCAAACATGGACAGAATTGAAGGGAGAAATAGCCAGTGCTACAAAAAAAGTTGATAATTTAAATACACTACCTTTCAACACTGGATAGAACGTTTAAACAGAAAATCAATAATACAACAGAGGACCTGAAAAACACTGTAAACCAAATAATTGTAAGCAACAAATATAGGACACGTCACCCAACAATGGTGGAATACACATTCTTTTCAAGAGTAAACCAAATGTTCAGGCACAAGAGAAGTGTTAATGAAGTTTAGCTCTTCCACTAATTCTGTTTAGCAGTGGAATGCCTTTGAGTAGTACACTCAGTGTTATGACGTCTCTGTAAGTCTCAACCCTATGTGGTTCCCTGCCTGAGCACTAGACCCTGGAAGGCTAGCAGCTGGCACTGATTTCCAGCTCCCTATACCCAACTCTGCCAATCACCCTTTCTTTTTGAAACCTGACGGTGTCAATACCCTGAGAGAGGGCACTAAAGAGTTTGAGGCAGGCTGGGATTAATTCTACTTTTTGTTTTTGCTAGTGTGTGTGTGTGGGTGAGTAGGTGGGTGCTCTTACATTCAAAAACAACAACAAAAATCAATAAATAACAAAAGGCAGTATTACATTGTGGTATAATTTAAATGTATATTTGCACATTGTAAATGATATATTAACACAAACACAAAGGCAATGGGTTGTTGTATTTATAGGGCTGGAAGAAAAAAAAAAAAACTCAAGAAGAATTACCTATGTGGCAAAACTGTTTTTCAAAAATGTGCAGATTGAAATTCTCAGATAAACAAAAGCTTAGCGAGTTCATTACCATTAGACCAGACCTAAAATGTGAAAAGGGTAATTCTATAGGAAAAAAAGAAAGACCACCAGGTTGTGGAATAAATGTGAATAAAGAAATAAAGATAGCTGCATGGGTAGGTATAAATGCTAGTACTATAATATATTTTGTTTTATGTCACCATTTTTAAATATTTTACAGAATCTGACATTTAAATACATAAAAAGTGATGATAAATCTATGGTTTTGGACATGCAATGTATATAGGTATAAATTGTGAATAGATCTATAAAAATGTTTAGGAACAGAAGGATATAAGAAAAAAGTTTGTGTATTCTATTGAAGTTAAGTTGCTATCAAATCAAATGAGACTCACAGATTTAAGAGGTTAAAGTTAGTTTACATGGTATGCATGAAGAAAATACATATGAATCATATGCACAGAAGAAAATGAAAATGTATTCTAAAAGATTTACTACAAAAAATCATCTAAATACTAAAGTAGAGAGTAGTGAAAGAACTGCATAGCAAAGGTATAAGAATTAGAAACCCAATCAGCAAAGTAGTAGAAGAAAGCCTTGCATTATCAGTAGTTACTTTATATTTAAATGGGTTAAAATCTCTAGTCTAAAGAAAGAGTTTGCAGACAGAGTAAAAAGGCATGATAGGACTCCATTTTTTTTTAAACAGGAGATTCACCTTAATTTCAAAGACACAAGTAAGATGAAATTTAAAAGATTGAAAAATGTATTTGAAAAATATTGCAAAGAGTAATCAAAAAGAAAAACAGAGATGGCTATTGTATTATCAAACAAAACAGACTTTAAGTAAAAAACACTCAATAGGTCATAGAAGAAAACCATATGCTTGTAAATGTCAGTACAACAAGAAGATAAAACAATTGCAATCATATATTTATATACCCAAAACAGAGTTCAAAAATATATGAATTATTCCTTTATAGCCAACTCTTTATTAGTAGAATAAGAATTCAATACTGCACTGTCAATAATTTATAGAACACTTACCAGAAGATCAAAAAGGCAATAAAGGACTTGAAAAATTCTATAAACCAAATAACCTACAGACAAACACTAAAAGCTTCATCCAACAGCACAATACTCTTCTTCTCAAATACACACACATTATTCTCCAGTATTGTGGCATTTTGAGATTATTTTATAAATCCAAAAAGAGAAAGATTATATTTGTAAACTAATCTAATCCTCTGAGTGTGATAACCTTTCCAGTGCATTAAATTCAGTTAAAGGACATTTGATTGGATTAATTTGGGGCTTTTGATTTGACTATGTCAGTGAAGCCTAATTCGGGTTGATTACCCACCCCCATGCTGGGTCTGATATAAATGGACTTACACAGAAAGACAGAGGGAAAAGGAAGCCACCATGTTTGATCCTGCTGTGGAAGAATGAGGATAGCTTAAGCAAGAAGCCCACAAGAGGCTGGGCCTATGGAGCATCGTAAGAGGAGACCAGCCCTGCTATATGCCTGATAGCTTACAGCTGAACTTAGGAAGAGGGTAGAATAGCTGAAACTGACATAGGAGACCTGGAAAGAAACAAGCCCTATGTCTGATTGCTGAAAGCTGAGCTCCAAGAGATGGTAGATTCTGAAGTGAAAGGCTGAAACCTCCACAGAGATCAGTAGTCACCTTGCTTCACCATGTGTCAACACACCAGGATCAACAATAACTGACTTTGATTAGAATGTATCTCTGAAGTTGCCTTGGTTTGGACTTTTCATGGCTTTGGAACAGTAAGCTTTTACCCAAATAAATCCCCTTTATAAAAGCCAACAGATTTCTGGTTCTTTGGATCAGCACCCCTTTGACAAACTAAGACAATTATAGACTATATGTTAAGTAAGAGAAAAACAAATCTCAGAAAACATAACACAAGAGAAATCATACAAAATACCTTTTCTGACCAAAATGTAATGAAGCTAGAAAGTACTAAAAGAGAGAGAAATACAAAATCCACATATATGTTGAATTTAAACAATACACTCTTCAACAAACATTGGGTCAAAGAAGAAATCACATAAGAAATTAGAATATATGAGGTAAATGGAAATATAATAAGAAATATAATAACAACATAGGGAATCATATGGGATGCAGCAAAGGCAAATCTCATATGGAAATTCACATATCTAAATGGTTATATTAAAAAAGAAGAAATATATCCAATCAGTAATCTAAACTCACAACAGGAGGAACTATAGAAGAAGGAAAAATAAAAGCAATAGTGATAGGAAGGAAGAAAATAATATTAGTACAGAGATTAATGAAACAGATAATAGAAAAACACTTGAGACAATCATCAGAAACAAAAGTTGATTTTGGGGAATTGTGGGAAGATGGCATCAGAGTAGGAAGGCAGGACAAAATTCTTTCAAAAAAACAACAGAGAAATAGCCAAAAGCTATCTGAAGGTTCTGCCTTATTGTGTAGCACTGTCCTATCAGCAGACCAGGGCAGTGCTACACAAGTCCCAGGAGGGTGAGGGACAGAGAAATGAAGTATTCGAAACAACAAACATGAGTAACCAATCCCTGACAGCCAGGAAGTGATCCCTTCCACCACCACGAGGTATTAGCTGGAGTAAAACCCCTATGCCCCCGCAGCTCACTGATAGGGGAACAGACATCTTCCTTTCTGTCAGCTGTTACAAGGGACAGGGAGGGGGAGCAGGGCCTTTTTAAAGTGAATTTTGCCATCAGAGCCTGCTTTAAATCTCTGCTCTGGCCAGACCAAGCACAAGAGAGTAGAGATTGAAACACCAATTTAGAATGGTGCACTGATGTACAACATTTGCTGACCAGTTAGAAAATCGCATTTGGTTCTCTTGTGGCTCTCTGCTTGTGGTTCTCTTTGTACCTTAACTCCTGGAAGAAAATCTGTGCCCCATTAGTGAGTCATGGCACATTTTGGTAACTTAAGTTGGGCAATTTTAAAGACTTAGAATAAGTGAAAACAAATATCAAAGAAATGTTGTGAAAACAAAGGAAAGGTAAGAGAAAATTGGCCATTCAAGTAAATTCACCAACATATTCAGAAGCTTAGGCATCAGCAAAATATTGCAATGCATCATAGGAAGCTGGAAGAGAAGACATAGCCAAAGGAATCAACCAAGTATTCTGAAGAGATACAAGATTTAAGACAATTAATCAATGATAATCACACAATTATCCTAAGTCAATTCAAAGAATTGAAAGAAAATATGAGTAAAGCAGGGGTTCCTAATCAGGGGTCCAAGGACCCCAAGGGGCCCATGGAAAGATTTCAGGGGTTCCATGACTTGATTTGAAAATTCAAAAAAATATTCTAGTGGGGATATGTTGGTATGGCTGGGATATATTTATTAAATAATACACAGTATAGTGTGGATTTAGTAAAGGGTCCATGGTTTTCACCTGAAAGTCAAAGGCATCCATGGAAAACAAAAGCTTAAGAACCTGTGGACTTACTCTCCAGTTAATTGGACTTGCCCAGGACAACAAACAAGGAGATGATGATGGACAATGACCACCCTAAGGAACAGCGAGTGCCTGCAACTGCAAGCAAGATACTCTCATCCATCTGCCCTATGGGATCTAAGCAACCCCTCAATTACAAATAGAGTGGGCATCACCATCCCAGAATCCTCAGGTTGTGGAATGAATGATGGACTAGAGTTGACTTATTGGTAGTCTACTATAGACTTATTGTGATTCTAGCAATAGAAGAGCTTATATCATTGATGTGGAGACATTGGCCACTGGAGGGTCTGAGGGCAGGGAGAGGGAAAAAACAGGTGTAATATGGGGATATTTTCAGGATTTGGGAATTGTCCTGAATGACAATGTAATGACAGATGCTGGTCATTGTATATCTAGCCATAACTTACAAAATTGTGCAAGAAAGAGTGTAAACTACAATGTAAATTATAATCCACGCTTACTGGCAATGCTCCAAAAAGTGTTCATCAATTATAAAAAATGTACCACACTGAAAGATATTGTTAATGTGGGAAAATGTGAGTGAGATAGGGACCAGGGCATATGGGAATCCCTTATATTTTTTATGTAACATTTATGTAATCTAATTATATTTAAAAAAACAAAAATATATATATTAAGAAAAAGGAAAAAAAAGGAAGATGGGAGATTATTCCAAAGATAACTGAATTTTTCACAACAGTATCAGTTGCATGTACCATAATGTGTAAGGTACATTGAATGTACAATATGAATGCACTTTTAAGACATCACTGCTAATCTCAGAGCTGGGTGACTTTGGAAGGAAGCTAAACATGAGATGAGACATTGAGCACTAGGACTCAGAGATGAGCTCTATGTTTTCCCTAATGAAATAAAGTTTCCAGATTAGTCTTGATAATTACACTTCTTAGTTCATTTTTTAGAGCATTAAGTAGAGCTCTTTGAAATACATATATATATTTATTATGTGTGAATGTGTGTATATATGTATATATATCTAATGTATAAATAAATGAATTAATAAATCTAGAAAAAAAGAACCTCTGGACTAAATAGGTAAAGAATATTATGAAAACACTGGGTGAGCATAAAGGACAATTAGAAAGCCTGCAAAGAAAAATAGCACACCATATGAAACACATGATGGATGATTTTTCTTTATTTCATTAATTTTTTTATTACAAAAAAGGAAGCAATTCAACATGAAAAAATGGAATATATAGATAGGCAAAAGAAAAGAAAGAAGGATTGTAAACAATATAACTCTGCCACTTGGAAGTTAATCATTAATCATGATTGAAACTTGATGCATAAATTCTTCTACACATTTCATGGATCTATTAATTTACAAAAATTGCAACATATATTTTGTTTTTTAAAATAAAAATAAGGTGATTTAACTGTTTTTAGAAAATTAAATCTGCTATAAGGACAATTTTATTTAATTTACAATATAAGGGAAGAAGTCTGATAAATTTTTTGCTAGCAAGAAAACTTACATAGTTTGTATCTGTTGGTGAGATTAGCTAAAATATGATGAGTAAAGTCATTGACAGTGAATTCAATTTTGAAAGACAACATCCTATAATGGACTGCTCATAATTTTGAATGAACAACATATTTTGGTACTATATATTCTAATAAATATAGTTTACTTTAACAAACATGCCAGCAAGCATCAAAAATTGTGGCTTACATTTCATTGAGGATGGCTTGCTTTTATTTATTTTTTAAATAATTTTTATTTTTTAAAAGATACTTGGATTACATAAATGTTACACAAAAAATATGATTCTCATATGCCCCACTCCCCACAACTCACACACCCTCCCACATAGATATCTTTCATTAGTGTGGTACATTAATTGCATTTGATAAATGCATCCTGGAGCTCTACCATTAAGCATGGGCCATATTTCACATTGTAGTCTACAATCTATTCCACACAGATCTGCATGTTATGTGATGATATAGAATGGCATATATCTGTCATTGCACTGTCACTCAGGATAATTCCCAAGTCCAGAAAAAGGCCCTGTATTACAACTGTTTTTCCTTCTCCCTGTCCCCAGAGGCTCCAGTTGCCACTGGCTCCACATCAATGTTGTAATTTACTCCACTGCTAGGATCACAATATGTCTATTGTAGTAAACCAGTAAGTCCTCTCTAATCCATAGTACTTTCCCCAATCCTGAGGATTCTGGGATGGTGATGTCCATACCACCTCAGGTATGAGACATTGAGAGGGGGTTTGTATCCCAAAGGGAAGATGGATGGGACTATTTTGCTTGCAGTTGTAGAATCTCCCTACTCATTGGGATGGTCATTGTCCATCATCTCCTGGTTAGTTTTCCTGGGTGAGTTCAATGAGCTGCAGTGTAGGTGTTGCAACTCTGCTGAGGTTCTGGGCCCAGCTGGCGCATGGACAGCCAAATGACTCAAGTGTCTTGGATGCACAACTCAAACTCTAGCACCAAGTATAGGGTTAAATTGAAGAGACAGATGAGTCAGTTGTAGGGAAGACATAATTGAGTCCAACTCTGTCACTCTCAGGTGTATAAACAAACACCAAAGTAGGGCCCACTGGCAAGGCACCAAACTCTGGAGTTATCTGCCCTGACCATAGGACCTGGGTGTCTCCAGAGCCTTCAGGAGCTCCACTATTTGGGAAGGTATCTGCTTTGGCAGTCTATGAGATCCTGCTGAGGTGTGCACAAGTGTTACCTGTGGGAAGACCACTCAGTTTGAAGTCTCTTAGCAATATAAACTCATTTGTCTTTACTTTTTCCCCTTTTATTTGAGGTCTTTTTACAGTTGCATTGCTAGTTGGTGCTTGGTAGTAATCCATAGGTGCCAGGGACTCTTATCCCCGGGAGCCATGACCCACAATGGGGGATAGGTAATGCATATATATGCTGAGTTTGGCTTAGGGAGAGGCCACATTTGTGCAAAAGGAAGGTCTCAGGAGGCAACTTTTAGACACCCCACAACAAGAGGCTTAGTTTCAATTACAAGAGCAAAGGTCCATAAACATAGCCATCACTATCAGGGGTCCATCAGTGGGTCATCCTCCTTTGCCAGTCATTGCCCCTGTACTTGGGGATCTGTTATTGCTGCATTAGAGTACGTGGCAGAGGTCTCCAGGAAGGGAATTCAATATTCTCTCAGTTATTGTGTGAGGGTCCACTCACTGTGGCAATGCTCTGTGAACATTTGAAAATTTTTATATACCTTATACGTATGCCCAGGTGAACTTCATTCCATGTATCCCCCATCACTGATACCCCACACCAATGATCCTCCCCTGCCCCAGTTGTAACCCTTCTGTGATTCAAAGCTTCTTCAAAAATGAAGCCACTAAAATAGCCAAATACAATTAATAGGAAAATAAAATGACAATGATAAGTTTAACTATAAGAAATAAAATACATAAAATTTTTAAAAAAATAAAAATAAAATTAAATTAAAAGATTGGGATATTAAAATGTAATGGAAAATATTAAAAAATAATTTTTGACATTTTCCCTTTCATCACTGTAATATCTGGTGTCCTCTCTGAACAGTGGCATTTTCTTTGATTTATTCCCCAGAATCTTACTTTTTTTCATTTTGTTTTCAAAGAAGTTTTAGCTCACAGTAAAGTGACATACAGAATACAGTGGATTCTCATATACTCAACATCCTCCCCTTTTCCTCCTTCCCATATTAATAGCTTTTTCTATGTGAATGGTTTCTTTGTTATAACTGATATGCAAAAAGTGAAACATAGCTACTAAACATGAACAATGATTTATTATATGGTTTACATTTTAGACTGTACATTTTTATAAATGTTGATGATATTTAACATGGTTTATGTCCATCATTGCCAGATTAGGTAGAACACTTCCATTCTCCACTAAATACCCCCTGTTAGATCTATTCTATTCCTCCTGCCCACTCCCCTTGTAGCCCATGGTGACCCCCTGGTGTCACTCCATGGATGACAAGATTCATAGTTACATCTAAAAACACTGAGGTCTTGATACACTGTGTGACCTCCCCTATTAGGAACCATCCATGCTCTTGAGAGACTCCTGCCTCTCTATTTGTGAACAAATAGGTCCTCTCCAGTATTAGGGTCCAACACCTTCCTGCTCATTATATGGACATCCACACACTGATACAACATATTATGACAAAATGATCACTCACACACTCCCTAGAAACCTGTTCCAGGTGTGCCCTGTCCCGAATGCTGCCCCATCCATCACCCTGAACCAGTAACCCTTCCTTGTCATATTGCCATAAGAGAATTTCCAACCCTGTACTTTCAACCCATACCCACAAATTCCCAGTGTTCACCAGGTCCCTCTGCCAACCCTACCCCCAGTTCCCTGGACCTGCCAACCCACCCTTCCCAATCTACCCACATGTCAAACCTGCACCACCCAACCCAAAGATATCATTACCTTCCAGTCAATTCCATTCAATATGTAGCTACACACTTTCACGTTACCATAGATTATGTCTATGTTGGCTCTAAACCTTCTTCTCTCTTTTTATTTCCCGTAAACATGTCTTCCAGACAATAGCTCTCTGAGTCTGCTCAATTTACTTAATCATATCAGTGAAGTCATGTACCGTTCATCCTTCAATGCCTGGCTTGCTTTACTCAACATAAGGTTCTCAAGATTCATCCATGTTATCCCATGTATTTACACTGTATTCCTTCTTACAGCTGAGTGATATTCCATTATATGTATGTACCATATTTTGTTTATCCATTCACCTATTGATGGCCATTTGGGTTGATTCCAACTTTTGGCAATAGTGAAGAATGCCACTATGAACATTGACGCGCATATACCTGTTCGGGTCTTTGCTTTCAATTCTTCTGGGTATATACCCAGCAGTGTAATTACTGGATCATATGGCAGTTCTATAGTTAGTTTTTTGAGGAACCACCAAACTGTCCTCCACAATGGCTGGAACATTTTACATTCCCACCAGCAGTGAATGAGGGTTCCCTTTCCTTCACATCCTCTCCAACACTTATTATAGTCCTCTGTTTTTTAATAATCACCAGTCTAATGGGTGTAAGATGGTATCTCATTGTAATTTTGATTTGTAGTTCCCTACAAGCTAGTGATGTTGAACATCTTCTCATGTGCTTTTTATCTTATTGTATTTCTTCCTTGGAGAACTGTCTTTTCAGTTCACTTGCCCTTTTTTTAAATGGGTTGTTTGTCTTTTTATTTTCAAGGTGTAGGATTTCTTTATATATGCTGGATATCAGGCTTCTATCAAATATATGGTTGCCCAATATTTTCTCCCATTGAGTAGGCTGCCTTTTTACTTTCTTTATCACATCCTTTGAAGTGCAAAAGTTTTTAATTTTGAGGAGATCTCATTTATCTCTTTTTTCTTTCACTGCTCATGCTTTGGGTGTGAAGTTCATGAAACCATTTCTTATTACAAAGTCCTGTAGAAGTTTCCCTACATTATCTTCCAAGGTCTTATGGTCTTGGCCCTTATGTTTAGATCTTTGATCCATCTTGAGTGGATTTTTGTATAAGGTGTGAGGTGGTGTTCCTCTCCCAATCTTTTGGATTTGGATATCCAGTTTTCCAAGCACCATTTGTTGAAGAGCCCATTCTCTCTCAGTTGAGTGGGCTTGGTGCCTTTTCAAATATCAGATGTCTGTGTATATAAGGATATATATCAGAACTCTCAATTCAGTTCCATTGGTCTATATGTCTATCTTTGTACCAATACCATGCAGTTTTGACCACTGTATCTTTGTAGTATGTTTTAAAGTCAGGTAGTGTGATATCTCCAATTTCATTTTACTTTTTCAATAACTTCTGGCTATTTGGGGCTTCTTACCCTTCCAAATAAATTTTGTAGTTAGTTTTTCCAAAACATGAAAAATTCTGTGTAAATTTTTATTGGAATAGCATTAAATCTGTAGATTAGTTTGGGTAGGATAGACACCTTAGCAAACTTTTTTCTTCCTATCCTTGAATAGGGAATATTCTTCCATTTTTTAAAAGTATTATTTGATTTCCTTTAACAGTGCTGCGTAGTTTTCCGTATATAAGTCCTTTAAATCTTTACTTAAATTTATTCCTAAGTATTTGATTCTTTTATTTACTTTTGTAAATGGTATTTTTTTTTCTTGATTTCCTCCTCAGATTGCTCATTATTTCATTACAGAAATGCTACTGATTTTTGTGCATTGATCTTGTAGTCTGTGAATTTACTGAACTTAATTATAAGTTCTAGAACCTTTGTTGTAGATTTCTCACAGCTTTCTATGTATAGGTTCTTGTCATCTGTAAATAGTGAAATTTACTTCTTCCTATCCAATTTTGATGCATATTTTGTCTTTTTCTTGTCTGGGTGCTTAAGCAAGTACTTTTAACACAATGTTAAATGGGAGTGATGATAGTAGACATTTTTGTCTTTTTCCCGATCTTAGAGGGCAAACTTTTAGGATTTTACCATTGGAGATAATGTTAGCTGTGGGTTTTACATATATACCCTTTAAAATGTTCTGAAAGTTTCCTTCTATTCCTATCTTTTGCTGTGCTTTTTATAAAGAAAGGGTGCTTTATTTTCTCGAATCTTTTTTCTGGGTATATAGAGATGATCATGTGATTTTTCCCTTTCAATCTGTTTTTTGTGGTATTTTACATTGATTATCTTTTTTTGAACCATTCTTGCATACTCAGGATGAAATTCACTTGGTCATGGTGTATAACTCATTTGTGTGTTGTTGAATTCAATTAACAAGTATTTCTTGAGGATTTTAGCATCTAGGTTCATTAGAGAGATTTGTCTGTAACTTTCCTTTCTTGTGGCATATTTGTTTGGTTTTGATATTAAACTAAAGTTGGAATCATTGAATGAGTTAGGCTATGTTCCTTCAACTTCTATTGTTTGGGAGATTTTAGGCAGGATTGGTGTTAGTTCCTTCTGGAATGTTTGGTAGAATTCACCTGTATGCCTTTCTCACCCTGGCCTCTTCTTAGTTGGGAGGTTTTTGATGACTGAGTCAATGTCTTGACTTGTAATTGGTCTGTTGAGTTCATCAATTTCTTCTTTCATCAATGTAGGCTGCTTGTGAGTTTCTAGAAATTTGTCCATTTCCTCTAAATTATCATTCTTGTTGGCATATAATTTTTCAAAGTATTCTCTTATGATACTCTTTATTTCTGTGGGGTCAGTGGTGATACCCCTTCCTCCTTTCTTATTTTGTGTCTTTGCATCTTCTATTTTCCTTTGGTAGTCTGGCTAAGGGTTTGTCAATTTTATTACTCTTCTCACAGAACCAGCTTTTGGTTTTGTTTATTTTTTCTAAGCTTTCTTGTTTTCTCTTTCATATATTTCTGGTTGGTTTGTTGTTGTTTTTCAAAATATCCCAGGTGTGTAGTTAGTTCTTTGATTTTAGATCTTTCTTCTTTTTTGATATATGCATTTTTGGCTGTGAATTTCTCTTTCAGTATAGCTTTTGTGCACCCCTTAGGTTTTGATATGTTTTGTTTTCATTTTCATTCATTTCAAGGTAGTTACTGATTTCTTTTAAGATTTCCTCCTTGACACACTGGTTGTCCAAGACTGTGTTGTTTAACTTCTGTCTTTGTGTCTAATATAATTCTCTGGCCCTTACTGATTTCCAAATTCATTCCATTGTGGTCAGAGAAATTACTTTGTATAAACTCAATTTTTCTGAATTCACTGAGATTTTTTTTGTGGCCTGGCATGTGGTCTATCTTGGACTATGTTCCATGTGCACTTGAGAAGTATGTATATCTAATTATATTTGAGTTTATTTTTCTGTATATGTCTATTAGATGCAGGCCCTCTAATGTATTAATCAAAGTTTTCCTTTCTTTATTGATTCTTGTCTAGATGTTCTGTCTAATGGTGATAATGGTGTATTACAGTCCACCACTATAATTGTAGAGCCATCTATTTCTCCTCTTAATTTTTTCAGTGTTTGCCTCATGTATTTTGTTAGATGCACACATGTTTATGACTGTTCTTTCTCCTTGAAAGATTACTCCTTTCACTAATATATACTGACCATCTTTGTTTCTTAAAATAGTTTTGCATTTAAAGTCTATTTTGTCCAATATTAGTATAGCTACTCCCTGCCTTTTTTGGTTATTGCTTGCTTGTAAGATTGTTTTCCAGCCATTCACTTTCAGTCTCCTTGAATCCCTAGGTCTATGGTGGGTTTCTTGTAGACAGCATATAGATGGGTCACATTTTCTTATCCATTCTGCCAATCTGTGTCTCTTGACTGTTGAGTTCAATCCATTAACATTCAGTTTTATTACTCTCCAGGAATAATAACACGGGAAAGACGTGATGGATGAAATTAAAAACACATTAGAGGGAAGATTTTTGGAAAATGATGTCAGAATAGACAGACAAGACTCAACTCTTTCTCAAAAACAACAGATAAAGAGTCAAAAGCTTCCCAAGGGACGTGCTTTGGGGGTCACCAGACCAGTACTGTGCTTCACAACTCCCGGTAGGGTGAGGGACAGAGAGACAAAGAACCCAAAACAACAATCTGTGAGTTACTAAACCTCCCATTGGGAAAGGCTCCCTTCCACCACCCTGAGATGTTAAGTGTGATCAAACCCCTGGCTCACTGTGCCAGGCTGAGAGGGTAGCAGACATATTTCTCCAAATCAATTGTAATAAGGGATAAAAAGGGGGAGTCAGGGTTCTTGTATTCAGTGAATTTGGCCAGTGGAGCCTGCTTTGAATCTCAGCTCTGGCCAGAGCAAAACAAAGGAAAACCTAAAGATACATATCCTTAGAAGGTGTGTCAAAAATCGCCACCTGCTGGCCAGTCTGGAAATTGCATGGACAAAAACTGCTCTTAGCTATCTCTGTTCTTTAACTCCTGGGAGAAAATCTGCTCCCCATTAGTGAATCACTGGCACAATTTTGATAACTTAAGCTAGTCAATTTTAAAGTCTTAGAATAAGTTGAAGCAAATATCAAAGAAGAACTGTGAAAAATTATAACAATAGGCAAAAGAGGGAAATTGGCCATTTAGTAAATTCACCAAAATATTCAGATGCTTAGACATCAGTAAATATTACAAGTCATACTAGGAAACATGATGAGATGACCTAGCCAAAGGAACAAAACAAATATCCTGAAAAGATATTATCATTAAGACAACTAATTTATATTAAGAAAACTATTAAATGATAATAACACAACTCTCCTAAATCAATTTAAAGATTTGAAAAAAATATATGACTAAAGGGATAAAGGATATTAAGTAGAAAATGGGTAAACATAAAGAACAATGTGAAAGTCTGAAAAGAAAAATAACTGACCTTATGGAAATAAAAGACATTATGGATGAGATTAAAAATTCATTAATGGCACATAAAAAGCAGATCAGAATTGCTCAAAAACATAGTAATTTTGAAGACAGAACATCGGAACTGGAAAAGACAGGAGAACAGAAAGCGAAAAGAATGAAAAAATGGAACATGGTCTCAGAGAATTGAATGACAATGTGAAACACAAAAACATATGCACTATTGTTGTCCCAGAAGAAGAAGAAAATTCAAAAGGGGCAGAAAAATATTTGAGGAATAATGACTGAAAAATTCCCTACCCTTATGGAAGACATAAATATCAATATCGAAGAACGAAAATGCACCCCAAACAGAATAAATCTGAAGAGACCTACAACAAGACAATTACTATTCAGAATGACAAGTATCAGAGAAAAAGAGAAGATTTTGAAAGCAGCAAGAGAAAAGCAAAACATCACATAAAAGGGAACCTCAATAAGATTAAGCGATGACCTTTCATCAGAAACCATGGAGGAGAGAAGAAAGCAGTATGATCAATTTAATGTATTGAAAGAGAAAAACAGCCAATGAAGAATTTTGTATCTGGCAAAGCTGTCCTTCAAAAATGAAGAGGTGTTCAAAGCCTCACAGACAAACAAACCTGAAAGAATATGTAAACAAAATTCCAGAATTACAAGAGATCCTAAAAGGAGTGCTGCAGCCTGAAAGGAAAAAAAAACAAGGGCAAGTGATTTGGAGAAGAGTGTAGAAATGAAGATTATTAGAAAGGGTAATTAAAGGTTATAAAGATAGACAATGGTATGATATGACAAAAGAAAGCCAAAGTCAAAATGGAGGAGGTAAATAATGCCTTAATGGTAATAGCATTGAATGTTAATGGCCTGAACTCCCCATTTAAAAGATATAGACTGATAGAATGGATGAAAAAAATATATATATGAGCCATCTATATGTTATCTACAAGAGACTCACCTCAGATGTAAGGAAAAAACATGGTTAAAAGTGAAATGTTGGGGAAAAAGATATTTCACACAGGGTAGTTGCCAAAAAAAGATATTAATAGCAATACCAATATCAGACAAAATAGACTTTAAATGCAAAAATCTTATAAGGGAGGAAGAAGAAGGTCATTATATGTTAATAAAAGGGGCATTCAGCAAGAATAAATAACTATACTAAATAATTGTGCATCTAACCTCAGTGCCCCTAGGTACATGAGGCACACATGGTCAAAGATGAAGGAAGAAATAGAAATTTTTGTAATAATTGTTGGAGACTTCAATACACCACTGTCAGTATTGTATAGAACATTTGGGCATAAGATAAATAAGCAGAGAACTTGAATAATATGATAAATGAACTAGACCTAACATTACAGAGAATTGCACCCCAAAACAAGAGGATTTACATTCTTTTCAAGTGCTCATGGATCCTTTTCCAAGATAAACCATATGTTGGATCACAAGACAAGTCTCAATAATGTAAAAAGATTGAAATCATACAAACCCCTGTCTCTGATCATAACGAAGTGAAGCTAGAAAACAATAATAGAAAGAAAAAGGGAAAATTCATGTATATATGGATATTAAATAACAAACTTTTGAATAATCAGTTGGTCAAAGAAGAGATTGCAAGTGAATTTGGCAAATATCTTGATATGAATGAAAATGAGAGCAAAACATATCACAACCTATGGGACACAACAAAGGCAGTGCTGAGAGGGAAATTTATAGCCTTCAATTCTTACATTAAAAAAGAAGAAACAGCTAAAATTGAAGACCTAACTACATACATGGAGGAACTAGAAAAGGAACAGCAAACTAATTCCAAACCAAGCCGAAGGAAAGAAATAGTAGATACCAAAGCAGAAATAAATGAAATCAAGAACAAAATTACAAGAGAGAATCAACAAAACCAAAAGTTGCTTCTTCAAGAAGATCAACAAACCTTTAGCTAGTCTGACAAAGAAAAAGAGACAAGACACAGTAAATAAAATCAGAAATGGTAGGGGGGACATTATCAATGACCCTGCAGAAGTAATGTATAATATGTATTATGAATATATATAAGTATAATAGAGAGCCACTTATATGTACCATGCACAAGAATTGAAAATTCACCTGAGCTGTTTATGTTTTTATAGAAAATAAATAGAAAAAATAGACAAACATTGTTTTGAATATTACTTCTATTTTTGTAAACTGGAATTTAAAGGGTAGTATTTTTATCTACAACAGACGTGACGATATTAATACTAACCATTTGCTTGTGCACATGCAGTTATGCCCTGCTCCAGGGAAAATGTGAGATCATTTGAGAAACTTGCTGAAGGCTATTCTTTCCGAGATGAGTCACAGGGGTAGGCTGCTTCAATCCCAGCCTAACTCAACAGGGCACTCTTCCCCTTGCTGGGAGGCAGTTCCAATACTTCTGCTTCCTTTGATTCAACTTTTATGAGTATTTGTCTCAGCTGAGAAGGAAATTTTCTTGATAAAACAGCAGTGGTATAGTGGAAAGAGTTTGAAAAACAGGTTTTGCTTTAGTCTCTAGTTAGCCATAGCCTTGGGCACATCATGTCATATAATCTTTAGTATTCTCACCTTTAAATTAGAACATTGGACTAGGTGACTCAAACATTTAAGGACTTTTCCTCCAGGTACCTTCTAGGTTTGTAAGAACTCTTACACAGTGTACTTTTTTTAATTTTTTATTATGGCTTTGGGGTAATGAGTAATAGAAACATCATGGTTAATCAGTTTTACTACTAGAATCTGAAATGCAATACAATGCAGTGGTGATTGGTCAGTAAATGTCCATACAGCTAAGAAACAATCTTCTCTCTTTCAATATCCTGGGTAAAGATTGAGGGGTTTAGAGGGAGAATATAGGTGGAAGAGAGCATAGGGCAGAAAGCTTGGCAAGAAAAGAATGGGGCCAGGAAAACTAAGGCTTGGCTGGAGGAGTGAAGGGTCAACTTAGATTTTAGGAAGGCAGAAAGCGAATATATGCCCTTGAAAACTGTAGTGTAATATAAGCTGAGTATTACTTAACTTTCTGAAAAATAATCAACTTCTATTTAAGGCTTATTAAAGGCAATGGTATTTTCATTTTAGAGCTGATTAAGCCAAGTACATTTTCTTATTTAGATGACAGCTTTGATACTTTAAAAATTAACTTCCACTTTTGAAAACTAACTGTATTAGGTAAAAGAAAAAAAAAATCTCCTGCTTATTCCTCCTCCTTCCAAACACTGTTTCTTACCTAAAGGTTTAACAGCGGGGATGAAACCAGGGTATTGTGATGCTGGACAAATGGGACCTAGTGGGTGGAAATGAAACAAGTCAAGGTTTAAGTCAGGTTGACAACAGATTGGATGTTTCCATTTGCTAATGTTGCACACTTGTATAAAACCTTTGGAAAGGAAACACGTGTTAGTGTATGCTAGCATGCTTCTTTGTACAAATATCTTTGTTAAATAGCAAGGTTCCATAATTTGCATTTAAAGTGAAAGTATTTAAAACACAGGCTTACCTGATGATAGCATTGTTGTTGTATTAATAGCTAACTGTAAAACTTACATTCAATTTAAGTTATGTAAAACTTAGCAGGCAGTCAGTAAATACTTGATTCAGTGAGTTTGATATTTTTGTCATCTTCCTGCCTGTCTTTGTGACCACATTGAATCAACCTGTGGACCAGAGTGTTAATGAAATGTTATTGCAGGAAAGATTTTGAGAAAATTGCCATATCATGCAGCTATCACATAAAATTTCTTTCTTGTAACATAAAAAATGCAGTTCTTATTACTGCTTGTGCCTCAACTATTTAAGTGAATATGAAAGTGCTTGGAGAAAAAAAAAGAAAAAATATATTAAAGAAGTATTATTACACACATGATATCTGTAACTAGGACTTTATAAATGCTATATAAAGTGTGTAAAATTTCTATGAACAAATTTTTGTAAACAATGAAAAAAATTGCTGGGACTGAGTTTTTTAAGGCAATGATTGAAAAAGAAGAGGTTGTTCTCATTATGTGATTACCTTCTTTATCTATATTTTCTATTATTATATAATTTAGTGTCCCTCTCAAAAACATGTGGTCAATAGAGGAGAGCAGTGATGCTCATTCAGGTATTGATATGAAGAGGAAGTAGAAAGAAGAAATTAATATTATTAAACACTCACTATATAATATTGTCTGGCAAATATTAGATAGGCAAGCCAGGATTTCTGAATAAGGCCCAATCATGTTTTAGGTGAAAGTTAGGAAGAGTGGGCATATTTCCTTGTGATGACTGAGATCATGACAAGAATCACTTGGTTTTATAACTAGAGCATCCCTGTACACATTATTTGAAATGAGATGCAGATGGCATTTGGGAAAGCCCCTGGGAACACATCCAATGGCACAGATTATAGCTAGTATCCAGGGGCAGCTTCAAGGGAATAATTTGCTCTAGATGGTGAGGGAATACAACTCAGTTAAAATCTTTCCACCAAGAAAACTTCTGTAATTAATGAATATAAGTATTTTTGAACCTAGAAAATAATTGAAGATTAAAGAGAGTAATTTAAACAGAAAACTGATTGCTGTTCTCCTAATAAACTGAGGGTTCATCAGGTAAAATTCTTGATTCCAGGGACCAAGGGAGAGTTCCAGAGCCTGGGATCAGGCCTTGCCCAGGATGGCAGGCAGTAATGCTCAACCTTAGGCATTCCCTCTGAGGAGCAGAGTGATTTTTAGGAGTCAGGTCAAACCCACAGAATATAAAATGGATTAAATGGCAAAACAGCTCTTCTGAAATTGTCCAAATGCCAACATAAGGTGATTGAAGGCCATTAACCAGCCTGTGACCAATGCCCAGCATAGCAGCCTGGGAGTCCTGTGAACACCTCATGGGTGATTCAGATTCTCCATCTGTTAATAAGTTAACAATCTTTCTACCCTTATGTGCCCCTCAAGTGTGTGACCCAAAGGGACAAGTAATACATTTGGATTAGTACCTACCTCATGGTGTGTATTAAGAAAGGACACAATATCTGTTGGAGAGTTCTCACAACAATAGTTTGAATGAGTCACTCAGATTCTTTCAGGGAAGCAGAAACTCTCCATGGTTTTTAGAAGGGCTACCTCCCTTTTTAACACTTACTTCTAGTTTAATGTGACTGTGTTCTGAAAAAAAACACTCTTTGTGATAGCCAACTCTTCAACATACACTTAAACAGAATGTATATTCTGTGTATTTGGTAGTGATAATCTATATCTGCTAATTAAGACAAGTTAGTCAATTGTACTAAGACTTTTATATGTTGATTTTTGCCCATATCTTATATACTAACAATTATATTTACAATTGCAACTATAATTTTGGGTTTTAAAAACATATGTTTTGTGTTGTGAAACATTATGCTTTATGTATTTTTAAACTGTTTTAGTAGGTACACACAAATTTAGAATTGTCATGTCTTCTTGAATCCACCACTTTATCATAGTGTAAAATCACTTTTAGTGTTGAGCTGTATTTCCTATCTTAGGTCTAAAGTGTATTACAGTCATGCAGCTACAAAGGCTGTCTTTTTTTTCCTATTATTTTTCATTATATATCTTTTTTTCTATCATGCTTTAAATTTCATTTTCAACATATATTTTCCTATGATTTTAAACATGTTTCAAAAAATTTTTAAAAAGAGGTCTGAGCTTTATTAAGGCAAGAAAAAGGCAAGAAAGAGAACAATAGGGACCATTTCTTTCATGGTGCTGGAAAGGTTACTTCTCAGGCTTTACTTCTCATTTTTTTTAAATCTCCTTTAGATAAGCTTTACAATTTGCATGACCACAGTCAGATTTTTAGCATGATGTACATTATCAAAATATACACTATTTCCACTACTAAAACAAAATAATTGACTTTTTTAAAGGTTTATGCAGTCACGAGCTTCTCCATAAATACCTCATTCCAAGCTGACCTGGAATCTTTCTGTGGCAAAGGACATCTTCAACTCTGGGACAATAATCAAGTTGCTGGATCTGTGAATACATGGGTTTCAGGAGTCCTGTGCCTTCTGCCCTTAAGCTTTTAGGTTGACTTTGCATTTTTGTCCACTACGACAATATTTAAGTTTTCATTGGTTTCTTTAGTCTATTTCAATTTATATAAACACTATTTCACATTGGGTTTCTGTGTACTATCCGGATTTTGTCGATTTGTACAATCAGTTCTTTTCCCTATTTTTCTTCTAATAGATTGATGAAATTTGTCTTCGTTTTTGTTATTTTTCCTCCAGTGGTTTTACAGTTATACTCTTATATTTCACACTTTTGCTTACTATACTAAATATTTCAATATTAATTTCCAACTTATTGTTCTCTACCCTAACTTAATATTTTAATAACTGCCTGACCCAGCATAGGTGTCCTTCTTTGTTCTTTCCATTTCTTGCTGCATCCAGTGATTACATTTGAGACAATTTCCCTTCAGCCTGAATAAGTTCTGTTAACACATCTTGTTTTTTTGTGCAGGGCAAATTGCATTGAATTTTTTTCTGCTATTGTTTTCCTCAATATGACTTTATTTGTATCCATGTATCAATACACTCAGATGTAATATATTATTGTAATTTCTATCATTTATTCATATGAATATGCTTGAACTATTCACAAATAATATCATACAGTATTTTCTTTTTTAGCTCAATGCTTTTGCTCACTACATATCTATCTCATTTTCCTATATGTTGTATAAATATTTCATTATTTTTTCAGTTTCACCTACCAGTAATCAATTTGATGAATCATCCGTATTTTATTTATCCATTCTCCTGAAAATGGACATTTTGGTTGTTACCAGAATTTTCCTCTTAGAAACAATATATATCCTATGAAGAATGTTGTGGTTGTAATTTGGTGGACCTAAACACAAATTTCTTTTGAATATATGGAAAATAAGTTGTATCATAAAGTCAAGGTATGTTTTACCATAGTTGGTAAGGACAAGCTCTTTTCCAAAATGGTTCTACCACTGTATGTGCACACCAGCAATGTCTGGGAATTTTATGTGCTCCGCATGTATGTCAAAACTTTAACTCAGATTCCTGAAAGCTTTAGCAAATATAAAGTGTCTGAAGTTATATTACATTGTTTTTAATACTCATTTCCAAGGTAGGTATCATTTTTTATACACTTATAGAAAAATTAGGGGTTGTCTATTGTGAAATTCCCCTTCAAAACATTTGTCCCTTTTATTATAAAGTGTGTTGCAGGAGTTGTTCATATATTGGATATGGTATCATTGTCATTTATAGTATTATGAATGACTTCTAAACCAGTGTATCTGTTGAGGAATTCTGGATTTTAAGAAGTCTAATTTTAATTTGTTTTTCATTTATTATTAGTGTCTTTATAATTATGATTAAGAAATCATACCTATGTCTATTCACAAAGAAACTTTAAAGGATATTTATTTTAATGAACATTATTTGTTATTTATAAACTTTCACTAGGGGAAAATAATTACTTTTGATCAATCTCATATTACTATTAGGAATTTTCAGAAGCAAAGAGTAAGGTATTATTTTTGTACGTAGCTATTTTTCCTTAACATTCATAGAAAGACATTGCCTTCCATATTATATTGGTGCCCTTTTGTAAATCTGAAGACTTGTATATCTGTGGGTCTATTTTTGCACTATCTATTCTGTTCCATTGATGTATTTATTAGACTTTCCACCATCAAAACTGCATGATCTTAAATACTGTAACTTTATATTAGTCTTGAAATCTAGTGCTGTAAATTTTCCAACTTTATTCTCCTTCAATATTGTCATGGTTGTTTTATATTCTTGTATTTCCTTTTAGTTTTAGAAATAGCTAAATTTTAGAAATTATACATACATATAAAAATAAAGAAACAATCATTGAGAAAATACTGTTTTTTTATTCAAAACATTGAATTGAATAATTTGGTAAGATTTCATACCTTAGCAAGATGTTTTCCTTTACATGACTTGGCTCTCTATCTGGTTTTGAGTCTTCTTTAATTTTCTCAGCAATATTTTCCAGTTTTCAGAAAGAAATACTTTAGAATTTTCAATAGATTTTCCAATATATTTGATAGATTAATGTACTTCTTTTAATAGTATTTTATTCACTTTCTATTTGTTATTTGTATTACATACAAAATTAGATTTCTTTCCCCTTGAATCCCTTCATAGAACATCTGGAGAGAGGATGAATGACAAAACAGAGAGCTTGAAAAATGTGATAAAAGAGCTAGACTGAACAGATACCTATAGAGCATTGCATCCCAAAACAAAAGGATAAATATTCTTTTTAAGTGCTCATGCATCCTTCTCCAAGATAGACCATATTTTGGGTCACAGGACAAGTCTCAAATAAATTTAAAAAGATTAAAATTATATAAAACACTTTCTCTGATTATAATGCAATGAACCTGGAAATCAAAATGGACAGAAAAAGAATATACATAAAATATACAGAGATTAAACAACAACTCTTAAATATAATCGGTGGGTCAAAGAAGAAATTGCAAGAGAATTCAGCAAATATCTTCAGACAAATGAAAATGAGAACAAAACATATCAAAATGTCTGGGCTACCACAAAGGCAGTGCTGAGAGAAAAATTTATAGCCATATGTGCTTACATTAAAAAGAAGAAAGACCTAAAATTGAAGATTTACCTGTACACCTGCAGAAATTTGAAAAGGAACAGCAAACTTATCCCAAATCAAGGCAAAGGAAAGAAATAGTAAAGATTAGAGCAGAAAAAAAGGAAATTCAGAGCAAAAGAACAATAGAGAAAATCAACAAAACCAAAAGTTGGTTCTTTGAGAAGATAAAAAAAATCAACAAACTCTTAGTTAGACTGACAAAGAACAAAAGGAGAAACAAAATCTGAAGTGAGAGGGGGCACATTATCAATGATCCTGCAGGAATAAGGGAAATCATAAGAGGATAATATGAACAACTCTATGCCAAAAAATCTAGACAATGTAGATAAGATGGACAAATTCCTAGAAACACACAAACTACCTACACAGTCCCTAGATTGAACAGAAAGCCTCAACAAAGCAATCACAATTGGAGAAATTGAAACAGTCATGAGAAACCTCCCAAGATGAAACCCCAAGACAAGATGGCTGCACAGGTGAATTCTACCAATCATTCAAAGATGATGTAAAACCAATCTTGCTCTAAAGAACTTCCAAAAAATTGAACAAGAAAGAATGCTACCAAACTTATTCAATGAAGCCAATATCACCCTAAAACAAAAATTAGACAAAGACACTATGAAAAAACTACAGATCAATGTGTCTACTGAGTATAGATGCAAATATTCTCAACAAAATACTTGCAAACCAAATCCAAATGCTCATTAAAAGAATTATGCACCACAATCAAGTGGGTTTTACCCCAAGTATGAAAGGATGGTTCAACAAAAGAAAATCAATTAGTTTAGTAAACCACATTGGTAAACTGAAGAAGAAAATTCACATGGTATTTTCAATTGAGGCAGAAAGTTTTTGACAACATATAACATCCTTTCTTGATAAAAACAATTGAAAAGTTTGGAATAGTAGGAAACTTTCTCAATTTGGTAAAATGCATATATGAAAAACCTAAAGCTAACATTTGTACTAAATGGTGAAAGACTGAAAGCTTTCCTGCTGAGTTCAAGAACAAAACAAGGATCCCTATTGTCACCATTAGTATTCAATATTGTGCTAGAAGTTCTAGCTAGAGCAATAAGTTCAATAAAGAAATACAAGATACCTGAATAGTAAAGGAAGAAGTAAAACTTTCATTATTCATTGATGATATGATCTTATATTTAGAAAATCGTGAAAAATACAAAACAAGGCTAGTAGAATTATATTGGAAGGATACAATACACACAAAAATCAGTGGCATTTCTATACACTACTAATGTGCAATCTGAGGAGAAAATCAGCAAAAAAAAATTACATATATAATAGTGATTAAAACAATAAGATATTTAGAAATAAGCTTAATTAAGGACATAAAGGACCTGTATTAAGAAAAGTACAAAAAGTTGCTAAAAGAAAATGAAGAAGGCTTAAAGAATGAAAGGACATTTTGTGTTCATGGACTGGAAGACTGAATATTGTTAAGATATCAATTCTACCCAAACTGAGTTGCAGATTCAATGCAATTCTAATAAAAATCTCAACAGCCTTTTTTTTGCAGAAATTTAAAAGCTAATGGTCAAATTTATTTGGAAAGGTAGGGGACCATGAATAGCCAAAAATATCTTTAAAAAGAAGGATGAAATTGGGGTCTCTCACTTCCTGACTTTAAAGCATATTACTTAGCTATAGTGGTAAAAAACAGCATGGTACTGGCATAAAGACAAACACATTAAACAATGGAACCAGATCTAGAACTCAGAATTAGACCCTCAAATGTACAGTCAAATTATTTTTGATGAGAAACTCAGGTTCTCCCAGCTGGGTCAGAACAGTCTATTCAACAAATGGTTCTGGGAGAACTGTATATCCATATCCAAAAGAAAAAAAGAAGATCCCTATCTCACACCTTATACAAAAATTAACTCAAAATGTATTAAAGACCTATATATAAAAGTTGAGAACAATAACTTTACAGTTATAGGCAGTTTCTTAAAACTTACACCCAAAGCAAGAACAACAAAAGAAAAAATAGTTAAATGGCACCTCATCAAAATTAAACACTATGTAATATGCTTTATTATTATGTACTAATAAAATTTATTTGTTTAAAAAGGTAAAAAAATACAATTACAAGAATTTTCTTTCATGATCTATAAGGAAAGTTACTTCACTAATATCAGGTGTCAGTAGATGGGAGATAAATGGGGAAAAATGCACCTAGAGCATGCTTCTACGGGATATGATTATATCCATGCTGTCATAGGTATGTCAAAGGCATGTTTTCTTGATAGAGACCCACACAATAGATGACAAAATATTAACCCCTTTCCTGGGGAGTCCTGATCACTGTCTGAAATAAAATGGCAAAAATCTCTGGAACCTATAGGAAGTGCCTAATGAAAGAAAACAGGTCAATATGCCAAGCCCTCAATCTTAATGCCTATACTTAGGAAACTTATTCCATAAAAATGAAACCTAACCTAGTTAAAATTAATGTCTAAGAGTTACCTCTTGAACACTTCCTTGTTACTAAAATGTGGTTTCTAAGCCAAACTCAGTAAATAAACTCACTACCTCCCCCTCAACATAGAACATGATTCCTAGGGATGAGCTTCCCTGGAACTGAGGGATTATTTCAAAACACTAACCATGGGTTCATGTGGAAATAGACATTGACCAAAAGGAGGAAGCATTAAATAATAAGTTTTATGTTAAGAGATTTGAAATGGAGCTGGGAGGTCATTCTGGAGTTTACATTTATGCAGGTTTCAGGAAGCTTGCACTAACTGCCACAGTAACAAAACCTTAAACAAAAGTGCTACCAATGACTCTAGGGACATCTGGACAGTATGGGCAAAGATATACAGCCTCACAACACCAGCACCCTTTCAGTGGGACCTATTTGGGAATATATGATTATCTATTTCTTCAATATAACAGAGATAGACTCATTTATAAATTACTTGTTATTCTTCTATTCCTTTATTTGAACCTATAATTATCACTATAATCATTAAATGTATATGTCCATTTATTCTAGTACAGGATTGATTGAAATCAAACCCTAGAGAAGGATGACTGATTAATTTT
>JAQZBX010029235.1:0-27401 GCA_029593785.1 Cabassous unicinctus
TGGAGAGCCATTAACAATATGGAAAAATAAACAAACGAATAACAGTGAGCAGCAGAGAAAATGGTGCAGTCAATCAGATTAAAGAAGATTTAATTAATCTGCAAAGTGAATTATTCAGCTCTACCATTCAGAACTATTATTTTTTAAAACCTGAGGTGCTGAGGAGATTAGTTGAACAACAAAACCAGAATATTATGTGAGTGTAATTGTATTCATCCACATAATGACTGGTATTATTGATATAGGAAACTGAAGTATTAAGTTTTAGATAGCTTTCGATAGGTGAAGATTGCTAGATTTTAGTTTAAAAGGTCCACATTTATCTCATGGAAAAGATTCTGGGAGGGTGGGAAAGAGATGGAATACCTTTAGACACAAGAAACTATGAGAAAATAAACATTGGTGTCTTAGCCAAAGGGATGCAGATGTAAAATATCAGAAATCGGTAGGTTTTTATAAAGGATATTTATTTGGGGGAGAAGCTTACAGTCACATAGAGAGTATATTATTTCCCTCAACAAAGTCTGTCGCCACATGTTGGAGCAAGATGGCTATTGGTCTCTGCAAGGGTTCAGACTTCCTCCTCAGGCTCCATGGTCCCAGCTTCTTCTGGTCTCAGCTGTAGGCTGGTATAAGGCTCGTCTCTCTCCCTGGACCTCATTTCTCTCCAGGCTCAGCTGCTCTGGTTTCTCCAAAAGGGCATTTGTAGACTCTTTTCCTGGGGTCTCTGCTGTGTCTATGTAGCTGTTTCTATCCCTCTGTGTTTTTCTCCTGTGTATTTACTTCCCGGGGCTCCAGCATCAAAACTCCAACTCACTTCTCTGCTGTGTAATTTTCTCTGTGAGTCCCCACCCACAAAGGGGGCAGGGACTCAATATCCTACTACCATGGCTGAATCAAAGCCCTAATATTATTTAATGAAGTAAAGTGAAACCTTTGAACTTAATACCATCAAAGGGGAACATGCCTGGAGGAACAGACCAGTTTACAAACATAAGACAATATCTATTTTTGAAATTCATAAACAATATCACACTGCTACAATTGGTAAATAAAGTAAAAATCTGACATCAATGTGAATTTCTTCACATGACCCACCATGTAAAATGCCATATTTCAAAGTTATTGCCAGATATTAAAAAATATCTGATGATTTCTATACTTGTGGGCTCATAAACTCTGAAATGATTGGGCTTGTAAGATAGCAATTGTATTTGAATTAAGGTTGTTCTCTGAAAAATTAATGGACAGCTAAAATGTTTCTATTTATCTCAAACTTTTTGGGGGATGGTGTAACTAAAGATGTTTTAAGAGAAACCTACCTTATGGTAGAACCTTAAGGTGGTTCTATGAAAAAGTCATGTGTCAATTATGTTTAGCTTGAGAACAAAAAGATAAGATTTATTTAACTATTTAAGCAAATTTAAAAAATTATCTATTCCCATGCTTCTTATTGGTACTAAAATTTTAACTGGGAAATAGAAAGGCAAAAATTGGATTGAACTATACATAAAGGTTTTAAACCTGGGCAAATAAAGGAATACAATTCTTTATCACATGTTTAAACTTTGGAAACAGTTATAGCTGATGTAAGTATATTTGACACACTTTACAAAGATAACTATATAGTTTCATTAGTTTCTGACTTTTCTTCAGAAACATAATTCCCAAATAAACTTGTCAATGTGTTTTGTTTTCCTATATTATATTTCTATTATTTTTTACAAACACAGTTCAAAATATGATGCTCTTATTGTGCCTGAGAAATTTTTTCTTTTAGATATCGTTAATAATTTACTGTATATTGGATGTGTAAAACATATTGGGATTAAAATTCCATATTCAGTTGTTTTAAGGAAGAAAGAAAATATCAATGCTCACTTCTTGATTTTCCTAAATATTTTATTATCGGTTGTAAAAGAAAAACATGCTAGAAAATAATTTACTACATGATTAGTTCTAATTCCACTTATATTTGCATATAATAACAAAAATAAAAATTCATGTGTATATGTCTTGTATCAATATTTGTCAGGATACTGAAGGGACAACTTCTTCATCTTTTTGAACTACAACTATGATGTAGTAAGCACCAAGAAAACAGGTCATAAATGACCACACTGTGTTCAAGCATATCTGCAGACTTGATATTGCCTTCCTCAAGGTATATCTATCATTCCAAAAGTCTCCTGAATGCTGAAGTGACAGCTGTTAAGCTAAATGGCAGCTGCTAAGAAATTAAATTCCCAATATAAAGAGGCACACAGTTTCTTACTTTATAATCAGAAAAAGGTACTTTTGTAATTAGTTGAATTTTTGCCTCATTTATGAACTTAGTAACTATCAGAACACTTAAGGAAGAATTTCATGCTTTAAAAACTATGTAAAGCTTACATAATGTTTACTTAATCTATGAGAATTGAAAATGATCTAAGACTGAAATAAAATTAACAGAAAACACTGCAAACCATGGACAGAAATATATTTTGACTTTTTATTTCATACATTTTAGAAAATAATAAACTCTAATAAATTAAATTTATAGAATTGTTCATATATAAGCATTCAGGACTTAAAAATATACTATTTTTTAGAATATGCTTGGAATGATGATTAGTCAAGAAATTTTTTATTGAATGCTTATAATGGTTAATATAGAACCTCAAATAATGTTTAGTCACAGAGTGGAAAGAACATGTTGAATGGTACAAATTACAATGTCTTTTTCTGGTCCAAGAATGTTAAGTTATCTGGGGGAATTAATGAGAAATAGGAACATACTATTTAACTGCAATGCCTTTTCAGAATATTAATTAAGCATGGAAAGATTATTCCATCACATTCATTTCAGTAAGTGTCAATGCACGGCCTTATTGTTGAGTACTTAGAAAGAGCAAGGCATCATGTAATTTCAGATACTCTAATATTTATTGGGGGGAGGAATGTTGGAAGAAGGGGTTGGAACATATGTTTCATATTTTAATATATTTTATTGATCTTTTACCTTGAAACCTTAAAATATGGGTAAACCTCCGATGCTTATGTTTATGTCTGCTCCAATTCTTTTTACAGTCAAAACAATGATCATATTATTTAGTCTGTTTTTTAAAATAGAAACAATATAAAAAATGACTCTTTCAATTTAGGACAGCTATATTACATAATGGTAATATAGCTCATTTAGACAATGTGAAATACCACCAGACAAACAAATGCTGAGGAAAGAGAGAAAGTAAGCAATGTCCGGTGGATTTGTAGCTGTACTAGACAAAACAATGGCTCCACCAAAGATATCCATGCCCTTATCCCCTAAATCTGTGAATATGCTACCTTACATGACAAAAGGAACTTTGCTGATATAATTAAGGTGGGGAGAATATACTGATTTATCCAAGTGGGCCCAATCTAATTACGTGGTATTAAAAGCAGAAGAATGTCTCCAGCTGCAAGCAGAGGAAGGCAGAGTGATGCAACAGAAATGGGCAAGCTTCAAATTCTGAGAGTGATTCTACCTACTACTGCTGGGGACTAAGGGTGGGTGGCACATGGAAGGCATAGAAAGAACACTGGCAGCCCTAAGAGCAATGATTGTCCTCTAAATGACAGTCATCAAGGCAAAAAGGACCTCAGTCCCAGGAATTGAATTCTGCCCACAAACTGAATGAGTATGGAAGTTGATTCATTCCCAGAACCTCTTGATATGAACACAGTTCTGTTGACACCTTGATTTTGGCTACATGAGACTCTAAAGAGAAAACCAGTCAAGCCCACCCAGAATTCTGGCCTACAGAAATTAGATGGTAAATTTGTGTTGTTTTAAGCCAATAAATTGCAGTATTTTTTTTTTAACTGGCATGGAATTTTTTTCCAGAGAAATGTTTCCACTTAAAGAAAAAAAGGGAAATAGTTAAAAGTTTGAATGGACTCAAGGATATGATGAAGATCATATATGAATTATAAGAATATTAATTTGAAGAATGAAGGAAAATTATGTGCCCATTCACATAAGTTTTTAAAACAAGTTTAACCCTAGCATGCAGACAGTGTGTTTCAATACCTGTCCATATGTAAATTTAGGGAAAATAAAATATAATATTCAAAAGCAAATCAATAGAAAACAGTGAGGCTGCTTAGTATCCAATTTATTGTTATAACCCATTCAAAGAGTTTGATGTAGAAAACCTGAAAAGCACAGTCAGATCTTATCAGTAAACCTCCCCTCCAGGACAAACTCATACCTAAACTTACACTCAGTTGGTGCTGTTAATAGTGAAGGTGTCAATTGACTTGAATTTGTCAAAATTGTATTTCCTTGCTTTATTCCCCACTGGAGACTTTAGCAATCATAAGGAGGAAAAACTTATAAGGAAGCTATGGAGTGGATGCTTGACCTCAGCTATTACAAACCCATCTTCTTTTGTAGATGCACATTTTTAATTGGGACAACTTGAACCCTTGTAGGGCAGTGTATTGACAGCAGAAAATATGAAAAATTAAATTATTGCTGATCCTACTTCATGGGATCCATTTGGCAATTTACTCATTATTCTCTATGTGGGTGTAGATACTTTATGCCTGCACAGCTGTTAGAGAAATCCTATTTTGAAAACTATGATAGCATTTTCATGTAAATTCTGATAGTATAGGTAGGAATGTAATAGATGTGAATGGCAGATTTTGATAGCATCATTGTATATTATACCATACAAGCTAAAATTGACAAATTGTAAGGCAGCTGAATATCAAGTGCAAATAAATAAGATAAAGCACCTGTCTATTTAGATTCATGGTGTTATTTTAATTATCAAGGGAAAGGATGAACATTTTTCTACCTACCCATCAATCAGCTAAAAGTCAATCAACTATTATCAGGTAAATCTTTATGGATCCTAAAGTGTAGTAGAATGTAAATTTAGAGGCCCTGCCCTCTGTAAAATTTTAAAGAATCCTACCCTTGTCAGATTATATTTCAGTTTATTTTTAATATTTTATTCTAAGCAGCAATTTTTTGTAGATAGGAAAATATTGTTTCAAAGCATTCTTTTGTCATTGAAATGCCCAAGTGGGAATCAATAAAATGTTACTATTTCTGCCTATATAAGGGCAGAAATCTTTCTCCATTTACCTCATTGCTATCATAACCGTCATGCTATTTTGTGTTTCAGGTTATTGCTAAAGGCACACAAACTTGCCACTGCAATTTCAAACTTTTCTCTTCTTGTTCCCTGTCTAGCCAACTAAATTCCAAGGCTATCTCTCAGTTTTCTCTTTAAGCACTGATGAAAAGATAAAGTGAAAAAAATACTATGAGAATCTAAATTTCTTTTATAACAATGCCAACAAAATAGCATACTTAGTATTTGAAACTGGCAAATTGAAGTCTGAATTGACCTGAAAACAATGGGAGAGAAGGGCAGAGTTGGCCAAAGAAAAATGTAAAGATTAAAAATGCAAAATATATATATTCTAGAAAGATTTGGAAATATTGAATAATGAAATAATTTTGCAAATTTTAGAAAATGTCAAATTATTTACATAATTATAATAAAGTAGATATATTAACCCTCTTATGCATTATAGTTACAGAATTTTCATGACTTGAAAAAGTTAATGAACCTCCTAACTTACCATACAAAAGGAGATTTAGGTCTTCAAAGTCTCTGGCTCATTTGATTTGTAAAGTGAAATATAGAAAATGCATTTTGTCTAAGAAAAAAAGACAATTTTGGAAACAAAATAATCAAAATACAGATATTTATTGTAGTTCCAGTATAGAAAACAAATAATACATTAGGTATAGTTGAAAGTCAAAAACAAATCATGAGGGGGATGGATGTGGCTCAAATGGTTGGGTATCCGTCTCCCATATGAAGGGACCCAGGTTCGATCCCTGGACCTCCCCGTGGAAAAAAAAAAAAAAATCATGAAAACCAACATATACCAGTCTGATAAGATTAAGTAGTTAAAATACGAATGGTGTATTTGCAAAAAATGTAATGAAATAGTTATTTAAAAATAGGTTCTGAGTCTCCAACATAAAAATATATCATTAAATATAGTATATAATGAAAGAAAAAAACTAATTTAGAACTATTTGTAAGAAATAAATCTACTACTAAATGCTAAGTAAACATTGGCAATTATATGATATCTATATATCAAAATCATTACTTTTTAAATAGAGTAAGTATGGTGGTTTGAGTTATATACCCCCAATTTAGACATTTTCCTCGTCTTAATCCTCATTCTTATGTATTATAAATTGTAAACCCATTGTAAACAGAATTTCTTGAAGATGCTATTTTTAGATAAGGTGTGACCCAACAGAATGAAGTTGAGTCTTAATCTGGATTACTGGAGTCCTTTATTAACTGAAAAAATTCAGTAATAGTGAGAGAAAGTCACAGAGAGAGCTGGACACTGGAAGCCAGAAGGAATCGAAAGAGACAGGAGAACATAGCCACCTCCATCACCATTTGATGAAAAAGTCAAAGAACCGAAGGATTACTGGCAAACCAGAATGCTACTGACCACAGGAGGAAGGAAACATTCTTGTCTCTTTAACTGTGAGCCAAAAAATTCCTTTGTTAAGCCAACCCATTGTGTTATATTTGTTTTAGCAGCTAGGAAACTAAGACAGTAAGTAACAAGACAAAAAGTAGAGCTATGTTGATTGCTAAATAAAATTTAATTGATATATTTTAGATACAAGAATGCTTAACTTTATTTAGAAATGTAAAATTTTGAAGAGTTTTTAAAGCTCATGTCACATTTTTTAGGATAAGGTCCTGCTTATGTAGTAGCAAAGCCTTGAAAAAAATCTAAGTACCCTAAAACTTGCTCTGTACTGTCATAAGGCAGTAGGACAAAGTAAATTTGTGCATTGAAAGAATATTTGCTGTTATGGGTCATTCATACATAGCCTTATATGCAAAAAAATGTAAAAATCAAGAGACATTAAAAAATTATTGGATTCCAAAATTGTTTTTGATAGCCAAGACTAGAATCTGTAAAAATCTCTCTTCATGCATTCAAATTTCTACATTTATTTCTTGCTTTTAATACCACCAGACTTTGTTATAACACATATTATAATACATAATTGAGGACAGGCATTCTCATAAGCCCCGATTTCATTGAAAAGAAATTGAATAGGAAGAGTATCAGAAAAATGCCAAAGTATTATTGTCTTTTCAGTCTAGTATCCACATTTCTGTGTGCTTTCTTGACCTCTTTTGTCTGTGAGCTTGTTTGTTTTCAGTGTCTATAAATGCATACTTGTTCATGATTAATAGTTTGCCTACAAAAATATCTGGATCTATGTTTGCTTCCATGATTACTTTGATTAAAAATTTTCAATACACATTATTCAGTCATGTATTCCATAGTAAAAAGAAATCCATCATATGTAATATTCAAAGATTAAATTCTGCCGTTCTATTATTACTTTAAATAATTAAATGCAAGAATGTTTTTACTTTATTAATCCTGTTAATTTAAGTAGCCATAGTAATTTACTTCTCTATTTCTTTCTTCCATCTCTCTGCCTTCTTCTTAAATCAGATAACAAGGGAAGATGAGACTTGTGGATCAGTTTCAAGATTCAAAATTAATTAAAGCCTTAAGAGCAAATAATTGAGTCAGTTGATAAGTCAAGTTACTAATAAAACACTCCTTTTGATCTTTTTCATTTATATGAATCTATATGCCACACAATCAGGAATGCATTAGCAAAGTGAAGAGCAGCTGAGTTAAGATTGGCAGTTTCAAGAATTTCTCAGAATTTTCAAAGACAGTTTTGATAAAAGAAAAAATTGGGTCAAAGTATTTGTAAAATATAAATCAACATTGAAATTTGTGCAGTACATTTGTTCCTTTTATAAATATACACAATTATTTTCAGATCACATTGTATAATAAAGCTTTATGAATTAATTTACCTAAGGGTAATTTAGTTAGCTGGAGATCCAAATGTGTATCAGGTATGTCAGGAATATCAACTGACCAATAGGTTGGTCAATAGTTGATATAACTCTTGGCATTTTAAATTTTTCCTAAGGAATAACTTCCATAGTACTGGCAGACATTTTGTGCAGATTTACCTTCTGTTGTGTTGCATGATAAGAAATGACTTTTATAAGTACCGCAGATTAGCAAATAGAAACTAAATTGTATTACTTATGTAAAATAAGAAATCAATACTGTTTAGAAAATTTAAAAGTAATGAGTACAAATAACTTTTTTCCTGATAAACTCTGAGTTAAAAAGAAAATTCAATTATCACAATATGCAATCAACTAAGATTGTTGATAGTAAATGCATGCTTATTCATTTTAATCTTAATGTACATGTAGGGATGAAATAGGAAACACTAAATGCTGAGTAACTTTAGTGAAAAACCAAAAGTAAAATGTTTTGTTATTAAAATAATTGTTTGTCTGATTTCACATTACCACCCACCATCCACTCATTATATGCACTTAAGTGCTTTAAAAATAAACCAGATTATTGATTTAGATGAAAATAAAATACAACCTTTTTCTTCCTTGAGAATATCCGTTTCTGAAAGATGTGAAAAAATATCGACTTTCTATAAAATAAACTTTTTATAACTGCTAATTTAGGTTCCACTGGAAGTACATAGATTTCACATTTTGGGAAAAACCGTAATTACACATTTATTTCAGAACAAATGTGAATACAGGTAATAAGAATACTTTCTTATTTCTAATTTCAGAATTGTTAAATGTTACACTCAACTAATTTCTCATTTATATTAGTGCCTGAAACAATAGGAAAAGCACAGCCAGTAGCTCCAGGGTACAGAATCTCTTCAAGGACACTCCAAATTTTGTTCATCCTTGAGTTGGGATATAAGAGGTAATGGAGGCTGTAGCACATGTAAGAGCAGCCATGGGTTGTTATTTTTTGCCACTGACTCCAGCCTCCCCTTTTCATTGCATGCACATTGCAGAGGTGAAAATTTTGCGAGTCTTGAATCTTCTCTGGTTTTTGATCAATGGTAAAATTCTTACCAGTGTCAGCTCCCCTGACTGGGGTACAGCCATCATTATGACAAAGTGACCATGATGGGCATTGGCCAATGATATAATGCCACTTCACCACAGGAAGTCTTCTTCCCCACATGAGGTCTCCTTCACTAGTAAGTATCCAGATCCACAGACAACCCTAATCAGGTTCCTAGAGAAGGGTAGTTTTATGGGTTTGATGGCAGCAAGTTGGCTTTTCTTTTTTTTTTTTTTCTGTGAGGAAAGAGGTGGAAAACATGGAAAGGACAAAAATAAGGTTAAGAGATTGGTGGTGTTACAGTATCTGCCCTGACTATGGAGAGCTATTACTGCAAGCCCACAGTGGGATCCCAAATGTGGTTAGAGACATGAAGATATTCAGTCACAAGACTACATTGCTGGTGAACTCCCCTGGCTCTATTTACACTGGGTACTATTAAAAACAAGTGTGTTAATCCAGAGAGGCAGCTTTCTGGACCAATGGAGCAGAAGAGCAAAAAGCCAAAGTATTCAAGTATATTGGTAACAGAGTTATTGCATTTAAAAAAAAAGTGAGGAAAAGAAGGGGAATAACAAAAAATAGATAGAAGATGGCTCAAAAGATGTAAGTCAAAATAAGGTAAAAGAACAGATGGATTAGAGAAACAGATCTTGAGAGAGTCATAAGGTTGGGAGATTGTGAGTAAATAGTATGAAAACATTATTTGTTATTTCAGAGATGAAAGAGTTCAAGAAATGGTTGAAGTCCATTGATGTCAGTCCCAATACTTGAGTTCAACCTGAAGAAAAGGTCCCCTTTGGCTTATACCTGTTGGTTATTTTTATATACAATTCCCTTCCTTTGTTTCCTTTTTCCCACATTGCTACCCAACTGTCATCTGTATTGACTACTTCAATCAATCTTATCACTTCACCTAATAGCATATGTGGCAAAGCTGCTCATGATCCTGTTACCACTGAAATCTGCAAAGAGGCTGCCTAACCATATGCAAAAGAAATTTAATATGAAGATAATTCCAATGCTTTCCTATGTTAACTCTCAGGATGTGTTCACATAATAATAGAAGTCCTATTCCTACATTGATAAAAGTATAAATTGCAGAAATATTGCTTGATTGAAGTTCAGAGGCAAAGAAAACTTTGGCTTCCCTTACAGTTGTCATATATGATTGTGCCTTTATGATATTGGCTATAAAAGTATTAAGGTCTTTAAGGAATTATAGGTTTCAGAGTAATATAGCTCAGAGTTGGCAAGTAAACAGCATGAATGCTGCCCAATTGATAACTGCATTTTTTTGGTTGTATAGAAAATTAACTGAGAAATTCTTGTTGATGTACTCTCCCAAACAGTCACTATCAATTCGTAGAATTTGTACTGCAGAAGCAAGCTGTTTGACATTTCTAGCCTTTCCTTAGGAAGCCCAGAAGGATTCCAAATAACTGTCTTTGGTTCCAGTACTAAAAGAAAATGTTCAAGGACAACTTACATATAAAGGGATAGGGATGATTTGTTTTTATGATATGAGCACACTGGACTTCCTGAAACTCAATTGCTCCAAGACAGAGCTCTATAGAAATTTCTAAAGCCACAGCTGAACATGGACTTTGATTTTTACCATAAAGTCTTCTTTTGGGCCTTTGTGACCCTGGATTTCCCATTGTGAGAGTTGAATTGATTCTGCTCTTCATCATGAATGTGTGTTGCTGTGCTTCCTCTCCCCACATATGACATAAAACAAATAGAGATTTATTGCACATATTTATTTACAGGCTATTTTCCTTAAGAAATAGAAAAGCATTCTTCAAATGTATGAAAATTCTAAACCACGAACATTTTCTTATATTCTCAGAGTAATTACAGTGTTATCCTTGTGTGTTCATTCCAACATGTAAAATTGAGGAATTTATAATGCACAAGTGGAAAAATATAAGCCCCATATTTGGACTCTCAAAACGTCTAAAATTTGTAAAGAATTTTAAAATTGATATAGCTTATATTAATTTTAGAAATGTATGTTGTAGTGGAAGTAGCTTTTCAGGTTACAACAGGGTTTTTTTTTATGACACACATTATATTCCATCAAATCCCTAGGTATAGATACAGATATAGATATAGATACAGATGCAGTTGTAGTTACAGATACTATAGATACAGATATAAATATAGATATATGGGTCTCTCTGGTCTCTGTCACAGTCCATTGATATATTTAACTCTACTTGCAGTAATACAACATTATAAAATTATCAGAGACTATATTTTTAAATCATTTGGATTTCAGACAAGTTAAATCCTACTTACTTTTATGGATTTCAAAATTTTATTCTCTATTCTCTGACAGTTACTGTTCCTACATTTCTTAAGTTTAGTTGCTCAAGGGGTAATATTAGTATTATTTAAGCATAGCCTAGTGATCAGTGCTATTTTATTAGAAATGCTGATTCTTTTGTGGACCATTGCAGTCTTTGTTTGCTTTTTAAATTCTAGCTGCATGATTTTTATAGCAACATCACAGAATTCAAAGTTTTGTTTTAGCATGTTGTTTTAGTTTGCCAAAGGACTGCCAATGCAAAGTACCAGAAATGGGTTGGCTTTTATAAAAGGGATTTATTTGAGGTAAAAGCTGACAGTTCCAAGGCCATGAAAAGTCCAACACAGATACCATAAGAGGTGCTTTTTCAAAAAAGTCAGCTGCCACGTAATGAGGCAAGATGACCACCTGTCTCTGCCGAGGTCTCTTCCTTTCTGCAGCTGTAGACAGACCTGGCATAGGGCTTGTTACTTACTGGGCCTCCTCTATGGGCCTCAGCTCTTTGAGTCTCTTGGGGGCTTCTTTCCTTCAGCCGAGCTGTGAGCAAAACTGAAATCTTTTCTCTCTTAAATGGCAGAATCAAACATGGCAGCTTCCTTTTCTGTGTGTCTCTTTCTGTGTTTCCATTTTTATCAGACCCAGCAAGAGGGCAGAGACTCAATTTGAGTCATGACTCACTGACGTAATCCAGTTGAAATGCTCTCACACTCACAGGAATGGATTAGTTTTCTTTTTGGGATACATAAAAGAATTACAAACTGCCACACATGTGTATATTGTATTTCTATTTATATATCATATTGCCATTTTAGTATTACTTATAGCAGCTGTTTTGTAGTCATTTTATTCATTTTATAAACATATCTCTTAAACCAAAATTATGTGGCATAAATAATATACCCATTGTAGGGCATTGCATGTTTTCTCCTTGGTCAACTTCATTTGCAGCTTAGGAATAACATTGATTCAACTAATGTGCCAGCCAGTTCACTACATTCCAACCCTGTAAGAGTTATATAAAATATTGAATCAATAACATTGCTTTTAAAGGAATTTTTACATGTGATAATAAGATTTATATTAAAAATTGAGTGATATTCTCATTTTGCAAAGAAACCTCAAATTATCCTAAAAAGCATTCATGTATGATTTAGTTGTCCAAAATGTACAATCTGTTTTGCCAGAAACATTGCTTCTATTAAAATGCAGGCTATATATTACTTTATTTGATCGCTAGCCAACTTACTTCACGGTGTCTTGACACCATAAATTCTGTGATCTTGAAAAAATTCTAAAACTTTCTTGAACCTCACTTTCCTCATTAGAAAAAAAATCAGACTGGTGAAAAATAATATCTACTTCAGATTAAAATTGTGGTTTGGATTAAGGGAAAAAACTGAGGAAAATACATTGTCAACTGTTATTATGTAAACTGTGAAAAGCTATTATGACATATGGATGCCACATTACAGCTCCTAGTCTCCCAGTTTCCTGAAAGACTGTCAGTTTTTATATTTTATTCTCTCATTTGTTTTCATTGCCATGTTGTAGAAGCAATTGCATGGGTGGCAGAAGTCAATAACAGATTTCAACAGTTTATTTTCTGTAAGATTTCTGATGAGATTTTTTCCCTAAGACCTATTAAGAGATAAAGTAACAAACACTTGAATCTGTTACCTTTAATAAAAACTGTTATAAAAACTGATAAATTGAATCTAACATTTTATATTTTTAGATTTTTACCATAGAGTAAATTAGATATTAAGGAATATATTGCTCTTTATGTATGAAAAGAACATTTAAAGAGTACACTGTCATGTGAAAACATTAATAACGCTCTCCTGTAAAAATTATTTTAAAAATTATTTTATCTTTCTTTGTAAATGTTGGTTGAGATGAAACAAACCTTGATTGTTTATCACTGAACTATCTACTCTTGCTTAGAACGATAAAATAAACCTAAACCTTACAACTTGTGGCTCTGCATATTAATCACTGGAAGAGCTTTTATCCCCTTTTGCCTCATCCCATCCTCTACTCTCCACCTGCCACCCTAAAACGGCTTATCATGACAGGTTTACTGAGAATTTTGCCCAAATACAGAGTGGGTGAGATTCATTGCCACAAAAATTCAGGCAAATATATAGTCTTCTCTCTTTCCAAATTGCAAACCAAAAGTTATTTCTCAGATCAAGCCTAGAGCATCATTAGAATGTTCTTATGGGATTTCATTTCTTCCACAATCATTGAGTATTGCCTTATTATAGCTTGGAAAATCATACCATTTCATTCTGCATATTACTAATGACTAGCATATGGCATAAATTAAAATACATTATTTACCAAGGACTGCATTATTTGAATTTTGTTTATTTGAGAGCTTTTCCTAATAAAAATGTAAAAGCAGAATTTTCTAAAACTACAAAGAGCCGTTTCCTTTATTTTAATACATTTTCTTTTTTAACAATTAAACCATTATGTATTAATGAGAAGATACTGCAATGTCCATGACAAATTTGCAGGCTTCTGTTGGAAGCTTTCTGTCCCAGAGTGAAATATCTGAAATCTATTTTTGTTTTATTTTTCAGATATATATGCTCATTGATCTCACCAACAAACTTACTCTGTCCCCTGCTTCTTCTATTTTATACATAATCTATGAGTCTTGGTATTAAAATAAGGAATTAGTCACACTAATTCATGACCCTCATCCCTGTGCACATGCACACACACATTTTTTTTAAAGTGGTAAAATCAATATTCATGTTGTAATTGTCAAAAATATGTAAATTTTGTTAGTGTGACATGGCTATGTTTCCTTTCTAATGTAGCATTAAATTGAGAGTTTTTAATCTTAGTTTGGGGTTGTTGTTTTTTTTAACCAATTTGATTTCATTCACAAAAGAATTTCAAATTTTCTTTCCATACAGAAAATGGATTCAGATAATAGCAGGTGGACTTAGCTCTTAGAGCTTATTCTTTTTGGTCTAATCTGAAGAGCTTTATAGGTTTATTGCTTAGCTCTCATCCTAGGAAGTCCCTTTATCACAGTCTTGGAATCATTTTTCCATTTTACCCTTGTAGATTACTTTCCCCCATGGGTTCTACATCTTCTTTCTTACTTTAATCCCTTGTTTGATTGTACCACATTCTCCAGTAACTCCTGAGAAAGGGCTATAGGAAGATTTATGTTTTGAAAATTTTCATACTTGAAGGAGTTCTTATTCTATCTTCACACATGATTGAAGTCCAGGTAGGAGTATATTTCCATCAGAATTTTGAAGACATTGCTATATTGTCTTCTATTCTTTGATGTTGCTGTTTGGAAGTTTGCTGCCATGCCGGATCCTTTTTACATTACCTCTTATTCACCCATATATCCACGAATATAAGGCATTAAGGAAATTTAAAATGCCATGCTGATATAAATGAATCACCCAAACAATTCAAATGAAACTAAAAATTAGCCTTAATTTAGCCAAACAAGTTCGTGAACTAGTCAATTCTTTAGTTTTCTTTTTATGCAGAGAAAGCCATGCTAATTAGAGTTTGAAAATGAGCAATTTTCTCACCACTTTAACATATTTTCTTCCAAATATGTATTTGAGGCCTGACAGACTAAAATGAAACTTGCAAAACTTGGCTTTAAATCTGCATATTCTCATCATTGCACCAAACGACATTATAGTAGAGTTTCCTTGATTAGAACGGAAGGTTGTTCTTTTCTGCTAGATTTTCAGTGTAATTGAAGTAGAAGCTGTGTTTACCTTTCTCCCATTTGTATCTCCAGAACTTAGCATAGGGCCTGGCATAGAGAAAATATATAATATTCATTCATTTAACACTAATGGAATATTATATATCCTCTTAAATTAAGGGCACTTTTGAGTAAAATAATTCATCAAAATTAAAAATATGATTTTTATTGAAATCACAAGTGCTGAAAGATATTTCCAACATTAAAATTCTCTTTCTAACCAGACCAGAAATTTGATGGATGGTGATTCTGTTTAGCCTTATGTACTTTCCCTATATTAACATTGTTGTAACATTACATGGAACTGCTCAAGTTTCAAAACTACTATTGTTTACATTACATCTCGAGAACATAGGCAGTGCCTAATAAAAGAAGACACACCAATATGTCAAGCCCTCAGTATAAAGGAACACAACTTGAAACCTTATTCTTCAAGAATTTCAACCTAATATTTACCATGGGTTCTGCAGGGAGGGATAGGGAAGAATGGATGAATCATGGGGCATTTTTAGGGCATTGGAATTTTTCTGCATGATATTGCAATGACAGATTCAGGCCATTATGCATTTTGTTAGAACTTATGAAAGTGTACGGTACAGATTGTGAACCATAATGTAAACCATTGACTATGGTTATTAGTAACGCTTCAATACTTGTTCATTAATTGCAACAAATGTACCATACTCATGTAAGATGTTATTAATAGGAGAAAATATGAGAGGGAGAGGGGGTGCAGTATAGGGAAATCCCTTATATTTTCTATGTGACTTTTCTGTTCCTAAAGCTTCTTTGAAAGTAAAGTGAAAAAAAATGAGATACTGAGGGAACATACAGAAGAAATTGTCACTGCATATGAAAGATAACATCTTACAGGAATTAAAGAAACAATGCAAAACATTTTTTTAAAAAAATTATATATATATATATATATTTAATTATTTTTATTTCTTTTTTGGCATTGATTTTAGAGAGTTATGGATTGCAGAAGAGTTGCACCTGTGGCAGGAGAGGATCATTGGTGTGGGGTATCAGTGGTGGGGGGATGTGTGGGGAGAGGTGCACCTGGGGTATGCCTCTATGGAATATGAATGAGTTCAGGTGTTCATGGGGCATTGTCCTGGTAGATGTAGAACCACACAATAACCAAAGGAATATTGAATTCCCATCCTAGGAGTCCTGCTACATTCTCTAATACAGTGGCAGGAATCCCTAGAGTTCATGAGCAGTGTCTAAGCAAAGGAAGACAGACCAAAACACGAGGCTCTTGATATTGATGCTTGTACTTATGAACCTTTTCTTGTGAATTGAAACTTAGCCTAGTATTGTATATTGCCTAAGAGTTACCTCCTGAAAGCTTCCTTGTTGCTCTAATGTGGCCTCTCTCTAAGCCAAACTCAGCATATAAACTCACTACCTTCCAGCCAGTATGACTCCCATGGATGTGCCTCCTTGGCACCTAGGGATTATTACCTAGTGCCAACTAGTGATGCATTTGGAAAAATGCCTTGACAGAAAGAGGGGAATATTGAATACAAATGAGTTTTTATGACTAAGTGTGGGATTCTTCTGATCTTTACTTCTAAGAAATAGTTTAGAGGCCTGTTCCCCAGCCCACGCAGGGAAGTCAGCACTCTTGGTCTGTTCAGTTAATTAGTTAACCAAAACCTTTGCCTCCACCTTATCTTTGACGTAAGCCACTATATGTCTTCATTGTCTTTCTGCTTGGATTGCTTGTGATGTTTAAACAGCCCCTCACATACACACTGTCTACCTGCCCCTTCTCACGGACACCCTGACCTTTACTGTGAAAAAATTTCTGAATAAAAATCATGCTGGGATCAGCTCGAGAGAAGAGCTCCTTTAGCTGTTCTCCCCCTGACCTTTCTCAACTACTGTGTTCAGAGTAATTTCATTGAGCCATCACGGGCTGTGCTGGACAGACACCCACAAGAATTTGCAGGATGGATTCCTGCAACTAAGAGATTTAAAGTGAGTTGGGAGGTCATTCCAGAGGTTCCGCTTATGCACATCTCAGGAGGATCTCACTGACTGCCCCAATAAACAGTGCCTCAAGCAGGGGGTGCTTCTGGGGGCTCTGGAGACATCTGGACACTCTAGGCAGGGCAGACTACCCCAGAAATTTGGCACACTGTGAGTTGGCCTTACCTTGGAATATATGATAACCTATTCCCCCAATGTATTGGAGTTGGATTTATTTATAATTTTCCTACACATGGTTATTATGCCCCTTTTATTTGAACCTATAATGAACACTATATCCATTAAATATGTGTCCCAGAGACTTAAATCTTCTGGTTGTTCATATGCCAGTTGAGCCCTGAATCTTAGCAGAGTTGCAAACCCTCCAATTCATCGGACTCACCTAGAATGACTAACAAAAGCACCCATCTTAAAAAACAAATTATCTACAACTGTAAGCAAGACAGTTCCACCCGTCTGTCCCATGTGATCTAAGCCCCTTCTCAGTTGGAAGCAGAGTGGACATCACCATACCCAAATCCTCAACATTGAGGAATGAAATAATATAAGGCAGTGTTGCAACTATGGACTGAAGTAGACTTTTTACTCTTCTAGTAATGGAAGAACTTGTAACATTGTAATAAAGGCAGTAGTCACCAGAGGTTCTGAGGGGAGAGAAAGGGAAAAATAGGTGTAACATGGGGCATTTTTAGGACATTGAAATTATTCTGAATGACATTGCAATGATGGAAACAGGCCATAATACATTTTGTTAAAACCTATAAAATTGTGCGGTGCAAAGTGTAAACTATAATGTAAACTACAGACCATGGTTGGTAGCGATACTTCAATGTGTTCATCAATTGTAACAAATGTTCTACACTAATGAAAAGTGTTGTTAATAGGGACAAGTGTGGGAGGGGGTGGTGTTGAGGTATATGTGAATCTCCTATCTTTTAATGCATCATTTATGTAATCTAAAGCTTCTTTAAAAATAATAATAGTAAAAAAAGAAATAACTGAGCTTAAAGTCTTGAAGAAATGGGCTGTTGAGCTTAGAATGTATATATCACGAAGATGAAGGAAGCAAGAAAGTCTAAATCTTCACCTCATTCTGACAAAGCACAAAGGGATTGATTATTCCTCAAAGCAAGGAGACAACATAAGACCATACAGAAAGGAAAAGAAAATCAGATGGGTAGTTAGAAACATGGTAATGTACAGCAAATAATTTGAATATGAAAAGTGCCTTTGAAGTTGATCTATTCAAGGAATATTAATACATTATATATTAAATGAGGACAGTAATAACTAATGGATTAAGGCTCTGTTTTCCCAAATAATTACACGTTGTTTGTTAATAAATTAGTTATAATTTACCTATAATTAAAGGCTATGACTTCATCGAATATATACTCAGTGCAAATAGAATGTTTATGATCTACTTTAAACCATAAACATGTTCTCTCTTATGAATCTTGCACATATGAGGATGATTTAAATAATTTTCAATTCACAACACTTATGTGTGTCAATATTCTTAAAATAATTAAATTAGCATTACCACATTTTGAAATATGGAAGCATATTTTACTTATGGTATGCTTCAACCTATTTGTAGGATAATTATTTAACATTATATATTTAGGTTTCTTTGAATATTTATTTTGCTATATATATATATATATAATCCATTTTAGCACAACTAAAACTAAGCTAGCAAGAGGAATGATCTTGGGGCTGAAGGCTGTGGTAAAAGGGTGCTTTGGTGGGTGATATGTGAATGTCATATGGGCACAGAAAATGACTGAGTCTAAAATATCCCATAGTGAAAGACATATTAGTTATTTTTGTTTTTTTAAGTAAGAAATAGATTTAAATACCACCAGAAGAAAGTCAAAACTTAGGTAGTGTGGAAGATGCCTATTTATCTATTTGCACAGATGATTACATAAATATATTCCTGATGAGTTTTCTATCTCTAGGTATTACCTTCAAATTAAGCATTATATCTAACCTAATTTGGACGATTTTCTAACAGTATATTATATAGTTCTTTGTTAGCAATAGGAAACTCAATGCAGTACAAAACCATAATAAAATTTCCTTAGTTACTGCAATTCATAAACGCATAGGTAGACAGATACAGCAAAATGATATTTTTGTGAACCATTTGCAAAGCGCTGCTTAAGAACTCATTGTAAGAGCCTTTCATTTCCAGCATATATAGAAGGCAATATTCAACAATGATAATATGTGATTAAAATTCTTAAAAGAACATACACTTAAAGGGCAAAGTGTAACCACCACTTTAAAGTGTATCACTTCTATATATTTTTTGCAGAGCCATAGCAGTCTTTAGAGAATACAAATCCATATCATAGGTAGAAAATGCAATCAGAAATCTCTGAACCCCTCCCTTCGCTTTACATATTGTTTGTTAATAAATTAGTTAAATTAGTTATAATTTACCTATAATTAAAGGTTATGACTTCATCAAATATATACTCGGTGCAAATGGAATGTTTATGATCTACTTTACAAAACTAATAGGAATGCATTTAATCCATAGTAGATTCTTATCATCTACAAATTGTCCTATTTTATTAACATAATCACAAAATATTTAATAGCAATTGCCTTAATATAGTCTGCTACTGTTAATTTCTTGTGAGGCACAGCAATTACTTTCTAAATGAATTATAATTACAAAAAGTCTTCATTCCTTCTGGTAAGCTACAACTCATGGTAAGCTAAAACTCCACCATTTCATATACATGTTGTCATTACTTCATAAATGCCAGTAAAATGAATTACGTTTTAAAACCAGGTGATAAGGAGGATAAATATTGTATGGCATTATTTAGTATATTATTTCTAACCCAAAAAGGAATTGTATCAATCTTGTCAGAGAAAAGACATATGATGAAAGTCTATTAATTCTATAAGATTTCCTGAAATGTCATTTCAGAACTTTCAATTACAACAAACATTACCATTTCTCATAGCTTTGTAGCAGCATAGGAAGGCAGAGTGTCAAAGAGAAAAGGTTGTAAGCTTTGGAATGAGATAGATTCAGTTTTGGAAAGTAAATTGTTATTATTCATTTTTCTAATTTAGGAAAGTTATTTCAGGTCTTTCTTAACTAGTCTCCCACAACTTAAAAAAATGAAGATAATAATTTGTTTTATTTGGAAATCAAATGAAATAAAATCTGAGTTATAGGAGGTATTTACTAAATTACAGTTATTATTTATGAATATTTTGTGTTTCTTTAAGATATTTTTTGCATAAAACAAATTAATGCCACCTATTAATAGTCAATAAAGTTTATCATATCAATATATATGCTTCATAAATATATTACATATCATATTGTATATCACATATATAAAATACATACAATATATATTATAACACACCATAGTGCTGTAATATTACCAAAGAGATTGGTGCATAGTGAATGCTATCTACATATTAAAAAACTAATTATATAGGAGTGTAAATTAAGAATGACTTGTGTAGATCTATAATGGTGCTTTTAAAATAGGCAAAATTAGGAGCCTATTTTAGGGAGAAACAGACGCTTGAGGCACACTATATTTGAAATATCTGCGGGTGTTTAGTAATTAGATTTAGTAGACAGTAGTGAGTATGGATCATAAATGTAGCATAATGTAAGAGCATCATATGCTTGGGAAGAATCAGTAATAAATAAGGCATTTAATGCTATCAACATGGATAATATTTACTGTGGATGCTAGATAAGATGAAAAGAATAGGAGACTGTGAACAAAATCTAGAGGTCACTATTATTGAGAATTGGTAAAGTGAGAGAAGTTTGTAAAGGAGACTGAGAAAGAATTATGTGAATGGCAGAAGGAGAACCATTAAAAGGTCCTATTACCAAATATAAAGAAGAGAAATATTTCAGACCTAGTCTGCCAGAGGCTGCCAAGTTCTCATTGAAATCAGTCTTAGTGGATATAGATTTAGTGAAGCGATGAAAACGAAAACAAGACTTCTGTGATTCAAAGGTGTAAATGAAAGTTGAAGAATGCACACAGCAAGTTGATTCTGGCTTCAAAATATAGCAAAGAATTAGAAAAGCTATATTGGGTGGCCAATAAAGCAGGTACAAAATGGAGGTAGGATTTCTGAAAACGGGATGAGGAATTAACTTGGGGTGGTAATCTCAATGAAAGATCCTAATTATAGGATTAAAAAGAAAAGTGGATATGATTGATGGGAGTAGAGTTTCTGGGCAAGTAGTAGGAGTGATACCCAAAACACAGAGAAAAGAATTAGCTTTGGATTGGAGGGACATCTTTTTCATGAAACATTGAAACCATGAGAAATGACAAATGTGCATAAATACGTAAATAAGGGGACGAGACACCAAGGTAACTATATCCTGATCCCTGATTTTTCTTGTGCATCAGAGGTAGGGTCATCTGCTATCAGGAAAAGATGTTAGAAGTGGCTAAAGTGGCTTGATTAGAATGGTAATAATAGATCAAATAAGAAAAAAAGTATAGGGAGGAAAGGAAGAGGGCAAAGAATATAACCTTGAAGAACAAAAATAATTCAGAGACGGAAAGAGGTGACAGAGTGTGAAAATGAAACAAAAAATAATGGCCAGAAAAGGAGTAACAATGAGGGAACTAGAGTCTTCATGAAGAGAAACGTTCAGTAGGATTAAATATAATCCAGTGATTTATTTAAATAGGAATATTTAATAATTGCTTAATAAATAATAACTGCAATTTTAGACTAATTAGAGAGGAGCATTTTTTTCACAGAAGGAAGATTTTAAAAAGTTATTCCACAGAAGGGAATGGAGACAATTAATTCAAGCATTAATCCTGGGATTTTATGTAGGGGAGAAAAGAGATAGAGTGATATAACAGAGGGAGGTCATGAGATCCAGTGAGAAGTGTAATAAAGAAAAGAAAACAATGAGTATATCTAAGTAGTCAAGAAAAAGTGTGGGGCTGAAGACAGGAGACAAAAGAGGTTAATCAGCAGATGAAGATGCCCGAAGAAAGAGAAGATTAATATTGCTATAAGGGGCAATTCTTTGGAAAAAAAATAGGAAAGAAGTTAACTTTGCATATTGGTGGAAGAAATTTGATCATTTCTATTTGTTTTGCAAAATCAAAGGAAAGATAGTCTGTTGAGAATGAGAAGAATGGAAGATAATATTCTATATAATATCTCTGGAGCACGGAGTATGGAATAACTTGGAAGGATTGCTTGGCATGTAGAGAGCCAATAATATGGTAGAATGTGGATATCTAAACTGTAAAGTTGCATTATTTTCCTCTGGCAATAAATGTGAAAGCCACACATTCATTCTGATTCAGGTTTGGGGTTTGGTGGGGGTACAGGGAGTGATATGATGAAAGACAATGCACCAAGAGTTTATAACAAGACAGTTGGTAGAAATAATGGAACGTGGGGACTCAACTGAAAATGAAAGAAAGGAGCTGATGATAGGGAAAAATAAAGGATCAAAGGAATAAAATTCTGATGAGGTCGAATCATTCGTGAAGTGGAAGTTACAGTGAGAGGACAATAATGGGTTAGGATCAGAGATGGAAAAGTTTGAATAAATATTTTAGAGTAAAGAACACTCTGTATAAAAAATAACAAGGCCAGGTATAACTATAGAAGCTATGTCTTAACTGCTGTGCAGCAACGGAAATTTACTGGTGGTGATAGGATCAAGGAAGTTTATAAATGCTCAAGTAGATGTTGTAGTCAGTATGATAAATGAAAAAAATTAGGAAGAATTTTTTTCAATGAAAGAAGGGTAAATTTTGACAATGTAAATAGCCTCAAAGAATGGAGGTTTTTAAAAAAGAAAGAGAAGAAAAGTTAAAGTGTTCAAGTAGAAGCAAGCAAGAAGTATCTAGGATATGGGAGGAAGAGGAAACTACGTGACAAGGGTGCACAGGAAGCAGTGCCCTCAGGGTCAAACACAGTTTTTAATAATAATAAATTTTATTTTTAAAGAATTTTTAGGTTTACAGAAAAATTATATTAAAAATATAGGAAATTCCCATATACCCCTTCACACACACATACATACACATAGTTTCCCCGATTATTAACATCTTACATTATTGTAGTTCATTTGTTACAATTGATGAACCAACACTAAAGCATGGCTACTATCCAAAGTCAAGAGTTTACATTATGGTTTACACTTTGTACTGCACATTTTTATAGGCTTTTACAAACGTATAATGTCATGTATCCATCATTATAGTACTACGCAGAACAGTTTTACTGCCCTAAAATTGACCTGTGTTCCACCTATTCATCCCTTTCCCCCCACACCCGGGTAACCACTATCTTTATATCAATGTTATGTGTTACTCCATTAGCACAAGATACTAACTCCAACAACAATAAATCTAGTTTGGTCCATGGTTACATTCCCCCTTATGTTTGTTCATTCTCAATCTTGAAGGATTTGGGATGGTGTTCACTCTGACTGCTTCTGGATGAGAGGGGACTTAGATATATTATGGAGAAGATGGAAGGAATTGTTTGGCTCCAGTTGTTGATACTCTTTGCTTTAGGGATGGGATTTGCCCATCATCATCATTTTGTTAGTTGTCCAGGGCAAGCCCAAAGAACTGGAGGGTAGGATTTGGCCATAACTCTGCTGGGTTTCAAGGTTCATATGAACCATCTGAAGATTTAAATATCTGAGAAATAAATTTAATGGGTATATTGAAAATTATAGGTTCAAGTAAAAGGAATAGAAGAACATGATTAGGGAAACTATAAATACCTATAACTATGTTATATTAGGGAAATAGTTTTTAATGTATACCCAAATAGGGTCCTCCAAGAGGTTGTTGATGTCATAAGACTGTATGCCTTGCCTATGGTATCCAGACATCCCTAGAGCACTCAGGAATGCTTTTGTTTGAGGCTTTGTCTACTGTGGCAGTTTATATCTGCCTGGGACTTGTATAAGCATAACCTCCAGAATGACCCCCCAATTCACTTGGAAATCTTTTAGCCATAAAAATTCTGTTTTATTTAATATTTCCTCCTCTTGGTCAAGGTTTTTTTTCCCCAAATACATCACTGCTTAATGCTTGGTAATAATCCCTCAATGCCAGTGAGGCTCATCTCTGGGAGTCATGTCCCACTTTGGGGATAAGGTAATGAGTTTGTTTGCAGAGCTTGGCCATGAGAGAGACCACATTTGATTAACAAAGAGGTTTTCAGGAGGTAACTCTTAAGCATTAATTACAATTAGGCTAAGTTTTATTTTTGGCAGGACTAAGGCTCATAAGCACAAACATTAAGATCAAGGGCTTGGCATATTGGCCTGCTTCCTTTTATTAGTCACAACTTATATATTCCAGAGATTTTTGGCATTTTATTTGAGAAAGTAGAAGGACTTAATCAGGATGAGAGTTTAATCTTTTGTTAGCTACTGTGTGGGCCTCTGTCTACTGAGAAAACACACCGATGACAATAAGAATGCATTTATATCTCATAGAAATATGCTTTGGGGTGCATTTTTCTCCACATATCACCCAACTATCAATAACCTGTACTACTTACATAACGTTAAAAATCCTGAAAGAACAGTCTTATGTTTGTATTGTTAATCACAATCCTCGGCCATCCCAGAGTTCACTGTGTTATGCATTTCCTCATTTTATCCTCTGGTTTTCCTTCTAGCAACATGGACAGCCCAAAATTTCCTGTTTCAACCACATAAAACCTATTTTTAAGGAAGATAAGGATTAAAGATCATTTATTGAAGTGGTTCAGGATATAGAGAAGTCTGTTCACCATAAAACAGTAGCTTCATAGGGCACACCCAAAACATCTGGGGAACACCAGGGCAGTGAAATTTGGGTTAGCAAAGAGGAATTAATAAAAAAATTATGGGGTAGAGAATAACAAGACAAGATGGAAAGATGGATAACCAATGGGATTTGCATCTTGCATGTTACCAAAGGATATTAGGCATGGGAGTTTTAGTGGTGTCACTGATAATAATTTTTGAATTTGGTACAAGTTTTGGATTGTTTGCTAAATTTGTTCTGAAGTATTTTATTCTTTTAGACGCCACTCTGAATATTTATAATAATTTTACTTTTTGTGTTTTTACTATGTTAACTTATTTTATTGGTCTTGTGTCCTGCTACCTTGCTAGATATATTTCTTTTATAATTTTTTAAAAAGATATTTAGATTACATAAATGTCACATAAAAATACAGGGGATTCCCATATTCCCTGCTCCCTATACCTCCCACATTTTCCCACATTAACAACATCCTTCATTAGTGTGGTACATTTGTTATAATTGATGAAAACATTTTGGAGCATTGCTACTAACCATGGATTATAGTTTACATTGTAGTTTGCACTTTCTCCCACACATCTTTGTAGGTTATGGCAAGATATATAATGGCCTGTATCTGTCATTGTAATGTCATTCAGGACAATTCCCAAGTCTCGAAAATGCTCCCATATTTTATCTATTTTTTAGATATATTTCTTAACTCTAGAAGTCTCTTAGTAGATTCCTTAGAATGTTCTAAGTATAGGATTTTGTCATTTGCAAGTAAAAACAGCTTTATGTCTTCTTTTTGAACCTGATGCCTTTATTTCTTTTTATTGTTTCATTGCTCTGGTTAGAACCTGCATTGCATTGTTTGAAGAGAAGTAGCAAGAGTGAACATTCTTGCCTTGTTCCTGAATTTGAATCACTCTTTGCACATTAAGCATGATATTAGACATAGATTTTTCATAAAAACTTTTACTAATGAGTAAATTTCTTTTTTACTACTAGTTTATTGTGAGTTTTTATCATGATGGATATAGAGTTTTGCCAGAAACTTTGCCTACGTTTATTAAATGATAATATGGTGTTATTTTATCCTTTCTTCTATTAATATGGTATATTACTTTACTACTTTTACAATGTTAAAGCAATCTTGCATTCCTGAAAAATTCCAGTTAGTCCTAATATAGGCTTTTCATATGGTATGATGTTTAGTTTGCTGATGTTGTATAAGGAAGTTTTACATCTATTATATTCATGCAGTTTCTGTAGTTTTCTTGTAATAACTTTATCTGGATTTGGTATCTGGGCAATACTGTCTCATAGAAAGATCTCAGAAGTGTCCCTGCCTTCTCTATTTCTAAAAGAGTTTGCTTAAGACTAGCATAATTTCTTCTTTAAATATTTGGTAAAACTCAAATTTTCTTGGAATTTTCTTCATGCAAATTTTTGCTGATTTTATTAATAACTCTATTTCTTTACTTGAGATAGGTCTATTCTGTTTCTTCTTGAGTCAATTTTGGTAATTGGAGTTGTCGAGGAATTTATTGCATTTTATCTAAGTTGCCTAATTTCCTGGAATAAATCTGTTCATAATATTCTCTTATGATCCTTTTAATTTCTGTAAGGCCTGTAACAAGGTCTTCTTTTATTCTTAATTTTGGTAATTTTTTTGTATTCTCCCTTTTTTCTTTGATATTCTAGGTAAAAGTTCATCAGTTTTAGTGATCTTCTCAAAGATTCATGTTTTGGTTTTTTATTTATTGTTATTCTGAAATCTGCTCAGGTGTTTATTTTTTCATTCCTTCTGTTTGCTTTTAGTTTAATTTGTTATTTTTTAAAACTGTTTTCTTAATATAGGCACTTTTGTTATTGAATGGAAACCTACAATCTTTTCCCATGGAGATTTTCAATTTATGCATTTCTCTCTAGGTACGTTTTATCTGTCTCCCATAAATTAAGATATGTTCTGTTTTTGTTTTCATTCACTTTTATTATTTTCCAATTTCCCTTACATTTTTTTTTGACACATCAGCTTATTTAGAACTGTGTTGCTTAATTAACAAATAGTTGAAGATTTCCCAAATTTACTTTTGTTTTTATAATTTGATTCCATTATTTTTGGAGAACATATTTTCAACTATTTCAACTCTTTTGAATTTGAATCTTGCTTTATTTTACAGCATATGTTTTATTATAGGGAATATTCAATATGCACTTGAGAAGAATATGTGTTCTCCTTTTGTGTGTGTGTTCTATAAATGATAGTTCAAGCTGGTTGATAATAAAAATAAGCCATCTATAACCATGCTTATTTTTGTGTAGTTGTTCTAGCAATTATTCAGAGTGAATTACTGAAATGTGCAACTATAATTATTGAATTTTCTAAATCTCCTGTTAATTCTGTCAGTTTTTGCTTCTTGCATTTTGAGGCATTTCTGTTAGATATATATATATATATAATTTTATATATATATAATATATATATATTTATAAT
>JAQZBX010029236.1:0-27399 GCA_029593785.1 Cabassous unicinctus
ACCCCTCCTCCCACACTTTCCCACATAAACATCTTTCATTAGTGTTGTACATTTGTTACAATTGATGAACACATATTGAGGCATTGTACTAGCCAAGGAATATAGTTTACATTATTATTATTATTATTTTTTGCATTTGTTTACATAAATGTTATTTGTTATATATATATATACATTTTATAAAGGTGCCTAGATTACCTAAATATTACTCAGAAACTACAGGGATTCCCATGCTCCCCACCGCCCACACCCCCAAAAACACCCCACACAACCATTCCCCATCCGTGTGGTACTACACACGCAATGGATATATACATCCTGGGGCCTTGCCACCGAGCATAGACTGCAGTTCACATCACAGACCACACTCTTTCCCACCCAGTTCTGCCTGGTATATTCTAATGGAAAATGGCCTACATTCGTAGTTTGAAGAGGAAATAGATCATTCATTCAATGGGCAAAATTATTAGCAGTGTTCCATATGGCATCACAGGATATGGATCATAATAATACTTACATGGTGTAGAATTACTTATACTCTAGCAGTGGCCAATATGGTTTGCATAAAAGGTCTTTAGATAATAGAAATATAAAAGGAATCTTGGGTGAAGTGTCCAAAGGAGGGTCTGTGTATATATTCATTTAAATGGTATGAAGGAGAAGTAAATAAATGCTGATAAAAAAGGAAGCCAATAAATGATATAATAGAATAAACTAATATTACTTTGGTGTCTCATGAGAAAGTGTAGAACTGTAGTAGTTTGAAGCTCTGTGTACACCAGAAACACATGTCTTTAAATTTATTCTATTCCTGTGGGTATGGATCCATTTTAAGTAGGATTTTTTATGAGGCTATTTCAGTTAAGGTATGACCCACCTCTATTACCATGGGTCTTAATACTTTTACTGTAGTACTTTATGAATGAAATGAATACAGACAGAGAGAGAAAGCCACAGAAATAGAACCTGAAATTAACTAAACCTGGATGATAAAGGAGAGACCAGCAGATGCTGCCATTGCCTTGCCATGTGGCAGAGAAGCCAAGGATCGCCAGCAGCTGGTCTTCTAGATGAAAGCATAACAATGATGATGCCTTGATTTAGACATTTTATCCACATCAAATTTGTGAGCAAATCAATCCCCATTGTTCATGCTGAACTGTGATATATGCTTTATGCAGCCTAGGAAACTAAAACAAAGGGTAAGAGTTAGAGAAAAAAATATTATTGCAGTTATATTTATAAAAACCAATAAGAGTGAAACTATTCTCTCACAGAAGCCTTCCCCTGAAGTCACAGGATGGGCCCCAATGGATAAAAAACGGTTCTTTCTGTAGAGCTCTATGGATGTAGCCCAATGATTAAGAAACATCTTGTGGCTGAAACCTTTGTATAATTCTAATTTTTCTTTAAATTTTGCTTTCATTTTACAGTTTACATCCATTATCAAAGTTTTTTTGAGTGAACATGTAGGAAAAATGCCTCCTGAATATGTACAAAGGACTTCATTAGACAATAAATCACCAGGTCACTATGCAATTATTTAACTTAGATAAAGTACTGTTGAGCAAGTTACCCAGATATACCCTATCTGCTGCATGCCTAACTTGTCATATAATTTTATTCTTATTTATCATAGATTTTCACTTTGAGGGCAATAATCAAAGTAAAGAATACAAGGAAAGAGAAAAAAACCTCATTTTAGGATTGACTAGGTGGGCTCATATACTTAGCTCCAATGTCTTATGATGGTACTGTGGAAAGCACTTTGGCACACTCAGGGTAAGTACTGGTAAACAATACCTATATGACATTATCCTGCATAATTCAACATTTTCTGGTCCAAAATATATATTTGAATTTCCTTTGAGCAATACATATTCAAAGACAACACACTTGGATAAATTATCATTGGCCAAAACACCATATGATAACCCCTCATAATGTGGGAACGGATCTAGGAACTCAAGCACAATTTGCTTTTCTGAAGAGAGCCATACTGACAAAAAGAATTTATCTACCTTTCCTGGCCACTTAGAAGAGATGTTATCTTGCAGAAGGAAGCACAATGTGTCAAACAACCTGGACAGATATGATAGTTGTAGAAAATTGGATAAAACAATATAAAAAATGTGAATACAACATACCAGGAAACAAAAATGAAAATGGTCATGCATATTAATCCAAGAGGAGCTGTGAAGTATGTTCTTTAAATGGATTCATAGGTAGTTCAAAGGCAATGGCTTGTGATCTTGGCAGGAGAAGCACAGGAATGAATTTACTGGAATCATTTGATCCCCTTTTCTTGGGGGAGTGCATGAAGAGATGTACTGAATTGTTTAAGTATTTTCTAACTGCCAAGGTCCCAAAATCAACTAAAACCAGATGTAACCAGTAGTGCATTTGGTCTGAACTGGAACTCTATTAAATTTCATTAGGAATTTACTGGCAGGTGGAAGATGGTGATTACTTAAAAGTAAGGCTAATTAGGGATCCCATGTCAGTACAGTCTTTTAGTATGAAACAGGGCATAAGGCTAGGCAACAGGAAATTCAGATCTGGACTTGACTGAGACTTGGCACTTGATTTATACTAAAATCTAAGACAATTGGATAGATAGGTAAAGGCTAATTTTGTCAAGAAAATTTTTTGTCAAAAATTATTTGGCATAATTCTAAGTGACTTATTTTGTAATAATATTAATGTGCTTGGTGTAATATTGTTATAATTTATAGGATGAATTTGATTTCAGCAATATATATGATATTTTGATATTGATGACCAAATGTATTGGGAAATTGAATTTAAACCTCCACATGATGCACATCCAATGAAATCTGAATGGCCAGGGAAGGAATGAGTATTAGCTAACAATCAATTAATTGTTGCATTAAATAAATATACCCATATCTTTCATAAAGTTAAAATTAGAGTGGTGAAAGTAGGCAAAATAGTTGTCTAACTTGTGAATGATTAAGAACAAGCTTGTGCTGGCATATCTGGAAAAGTGAAATGCTTCTTTAAAAAATACCAAAAACTTATTTGGTGGTACAAATTATTAGCATCTGGACAGTGATTCTTGTGATTTTTCTGTTTTATAAATGGTATAAGATATACAGGAGAAAGAATGATCATTAGCGGTTTATGGAAAAAGTTTCACCATTTTCAGAGGGTGGTCTATACAGGATAGAGTTATTTCATAGCTCAAAGGGAAAGGTCTTGGAACACCTAGTTTTGACCTTAAGCGAGGATAAATGCAATGGGATTTAGATGTTTATAAAAAATAATATAATTTTTAATTTTTTAAAAGATATTTACATTATGTAAATGTTACATAAAAATATGGTAGATACCCATATGCCCCACTCTCTAACCCTTGCACATTTTCTCCCATTAATAATATCCTTCATTAGTGTGGTACATTTGTTACAATTGATGAACACATTTTGGAGCTTTGCCACTAAGCGAGGATTATAGTTTACATTGTAGTTTACACTCTCTCCAACACAATTTTATAAGTTATGACAAGATATATAATGTCATTGCAATGTCATTCAGGACAATTCCCAAGTCCCAAAAATGTCCCCATATTACACCTCTTTTTTCCTCTCCCTCCCCTCAGAACCTCCAGTGGCCACTGTCTCCACATCAATGATAACAGTTCTTCCATTGCTAGAATCACAACAAGTCACATGTACATGGGCCACATCAATAGGACCTTGAATTTCCACCCACTTGGTGGCTGGCGACTCACAGAAAAAACAGCAAGGCAGAGGAGACAGAGTTTTAAGTTGGAACCACAGGAAGTAAACACACAGAAGAAGAACACAGAGCAATAGAGATGGCTCATAGACATGGCAGAGGACACAGGAAGAAAGACAAGCTTTTAGCTTGATAGTTTACAGCTGTTCTTGTGGAGCAAGCAGAGCTGCTGGACCTGGAGAGAATTGAGCCCTGGGAGAGAGATGAGACTTTTCTCAGCCTACAGCTGATATTGGAAGAAGCTGGGACCAAGGAGCCTTGAGAGGAAGAGGAGGCCTGAACCCTCACAGACATTGCCTGCCATCTTGAATCAATATGTGGCAACAGAGTTTGTCGAGGAAAGTAACTTATGCTATATGGTCTGGTAACTAAGCTTCTACCCCAAATAAATACCTTTTATAAAAGTCAACAGATTTTTGGTACTTCGCATTAGCACCCCTTTGGCTGACAAATACAGGTACATAGACCTTGATAACGATACCTAAAATATAATATCCTTGAAATAATTTTTTTAATCAAATTAACTTTTCTGATACATATTAATAAAGCAGAAATTCATCCAAAGTGTACAGTCAATGGTATTAGGTGTAATCACATATTTGTGCATTCATCAATCTTTCTTAGAGTTCTTTCAGTATTCTAATAATAATAATAAACAAAAACAAACAAACAAAACTCATCACTCCTCAATCTCTCTCTGTTTACCCTGCCATACATATCTGGTATACTTTTTCCTTCTCTTTAGTATATTTGTATATATATTTTGCAGAAACTGTCATACATGCAATATCACCCATAATATTACTTTATGTAAGATTTGACTGTCATATACAGTATCATATTAGAGTTTTTTAGCTATCCTTCTAGTAATATACATGACTTTAGATTTTCCCATTCAACCACTGTCATATCCACACAATAATATGGCTAGTCACAAACACTGTCATATGCTTTCAACATTTCTAATCATTTCCAAAGATTTTCAAAAAACCTTTTAACCAATTCTGCACAGATTAAACCTCAGCTTTCCATTCTATACCCTCCTAATAATTTCTGGTGACCTATATTCTAATGATTAACTCCATAAGTTTAAACAATATATTTATTTCAATCATACAATATTTGTGTCTGACTTGCTTCACTCTGCATAATGTCCTACATGTTCATCCATGTTGTCATATGATTCACAATTTCATTTCTTCTTACCACTGCATAATATTCCATCATGTGTGTACAACATGATTTACCCATTCTTCAGTTGATGGACACCTGGGTCATTTCCAACATTTGGCAATTGTGAATAATGCCACAATAGACATCCATGTGCAATATGTCTGTTCATGTCTCTGCTCTCAGTTCTTCTGTATATATACCTAGAAATGATATTGCCAGGTCATATTGAAAGTCCTCCACAGTGGCTGCACCATTCTACATTCCCACCAACAGTGAATAAGCATTCCTATCTACCCCAACCTTTTCTACATTTACCATTTTCCAACTTTTTATTAGCATCCAGACTAAAAGCTGTGAAATGACATTGCATATTCGTTTTGATTTGCATTTCCCTAATCACTAGCGCTGTTAAATTTTTTTTCATTTGTTTCTTTGTCATTTGTATTTCTTCTTTGGACAATTATATTTTTCATTCTTTTGCTCAATTTTTAATTGGGTAAGTTGTCTTTTTATTGTTGAATTATATTATCTCTTTGTGTATCATGGATATTAAACCCTTATCAGATGTTTGCCAAATATTTTCTCCCATTGAGTCGGCTGCCTTTTCTCCCTCTTGACAAAGACCATTGGTGTGCAGAAGTGTTGAATTTTGAAGCAGCCCCATTTATCTGTTTTGTTTTTTTTTCCTTTGTTACTCATGCTTTTAGTGTAAGGTTTAAGAAACTACTGCCTACCACAAGATCTTAAAGATGTTTTCTTACATTTTTTTCTAGGAGTTTAGTGATTTCACTTTTATATATAGGTCCTTGATCCATTTTGAGTTAATTTTTGTATATGATGTGAGATACACATCTTCTTTCTTTCTTTTGGATATGGATAGCCAGTTCTCCCATCACCATTTGTTGCATAGACTATTCTGACCAGGCTGGTAGGGCTTGACTGCCTTGTCAAAAATCACCTGACTGTAGATATGAGGGTCTTTTTTTGAGTTTCTCAATTCAGTTTCATTGGACAATGTGTCTATCTTTATGCCAGTACATGCTGTTTTTGCACTGTAGCTAAGTAATTTGTTTAAGGTCTGTAAGTGAGAGTCCTCCAACTTCTTTCATTTTTAAGATCTTTTTGGCTATTCAGGACCACTTACCCTTTGAAATAAATTTGATAATTGGTTTTTCCACTTCTGCAAAAAAGTTGTTGGGATCTTTATTGGTATTTCATTGAATCTATAAATCAGTTTGTGTAGAACTGACATTTTAACGATATTTAATCTTTCAGTCAATGAACACAGAATGCCCTTCCATTTATATACCTCTTCTTAAGTTACTTCTATCAATGTTTTGGAGTTTTCTGAATACAAGTCCTTTATGTCCTCAGTTAATTCCTAGATATTTTATTTTTTTAGTTGCTATTAAAAATGGAAAATTTCTGATTATCTCATCAAAATTGCACATTCATAATGTATGGAAATACTATGGATTTTTGCATATTAATCTTGTATACTGCCAGTTTGCTGAGCACATCTACTAGTTCTAGTAGCTTTGTTGTGGATTTTTACAGGAGAGTCTATATATAAGATCATATCATCAGCCAGTAGTGAAACTTTTACTTCTTCTTTTCCTATTTGGATGCCTTTTATTTCTTTAGCTAGCCTAATTGCTTTAGCTAGAAGCTCTAGCACAATATTGAATAACAATGGTGAGAGTGGGCATCCTTGTGTTGTACCTGATCTCAGGCAAAAAGCTTTAGGACATTCACCATTGAGAACAATGCTAGCCATAGGTTTTTCACACATGCACTTTCCCATATTGTGAAAGCTTCATTTTATTCCTATCTTTTGGTGGTGTTTTTTACCAAGAAAGTATACTGTATTTTTTCAAATATTTTTTTTGCATCAATTGAGAGGATCATGTGTTTTCTTCTTCAAGCTATCAATGTGGTTTATTATACTAATTGATTTTGTTAAGTTGAACCAATCTTCTATAACTGGTATAAAATGCACTTGATCATGCTGTATAATTCTTTTAATAAACGTTTGGATTCTTTTAGCAAGTATTTTGTTGAGGATTTTTGCATCTATATTCATTAAAGATATTGGTCTGTAATTTTCTCTTTTGTTGTATCTTTATGTGATTTTGGTATGAGTGTGATGTTGACATTATAGAATGAGTTTGGTATTGTTCTTTCCTGTTCAAATTTTTGGAAAAGCTTGAGCAATCTTGGCATTAGATCATCATTGAATGATTGGTAAAATTCATCTGTGAAGCCATCAGGTCCCAGGATTTTCATCTTTGGGCGGTTTATAATGACTGTTTCAATCTCTTCCCTTGTGATCGGTTTGTTGAGGTCTTCTGTTTCTACTAGGGTTAGTGTAAGTGGTTTGTGTATTTCTAGGAATTTGTCCATCTTTACATTGTCTAGTTTTTTGGGACATACATTTGTTCATAGTATCTCTTATGGTCCCTCTTATTTCTGCAGGGTCAATGGTAATGTGCCCCTCTCTAATTCTGATTTTATTTATTTATGTCTTCTCTCTTTGTTTCTTTTTTATTCTAGCTAAGGGTTTGCCTATTTTGTTCATCTTCTCAAAAAGTAACTTTTGGTTTTGTTGATGCTCTTTTATTTTCTTGATTGCATTTATTTCCACTCTGATCTTTACTATTTCTTTCCTTCTGCTTGGTTTTGGATTACTTTGCTGTTCTTTTACTATTTCCTCTAGGTGTGCATTTGAATATTCAATTTTAGCTCTTTCTTTTTTTCTAATGTATGGTATGAGGACAATAAATTTCCTTCTCAGCACTGCCTTTTCAATGTCCCATAGGTTTTGATATGCTGATATCTTATTTTTATTCATCTCAAGATACTTGCTGAATTCTCTAGCAATTTCTTCTTTGACTCAATGATTATTTAAGAGTGTGTTTTTTAATCTCCATATATTTACGAATTTTCCCTTTTTCCTTCCGTTATTGATTTTCAGCTCCATTATGTTATGATCAGAGAAAGTGTTTTGCATAATTTAAATCTTTTTAATTTATTGAGACTTGTCTAATGACCCAACATATGGTCTATCGTGGAGAAGTATCCATGAGCACTTGAAAAGAAGTATATACTTCTGTTATGGGGTGCAATGCTTTATAGATGTCTGTTAGGGCTAGTTCATTTATCATATTATTCAAGTTTTTTGTTTCTTTATTTATCTGTTGTCCAGATGTTATATCCATTACTGAGAGAGTTGTATCGAAGTCTCCAACTGTTATTTTAGTGTCATCTATTTTTCCCTTCAGATGTGCCAGTGTGTGCCTCATGCATCGTGGGGCACTGAGGTTAGATGCATAAATATTTATTATAGGTATTACTTCCTGGGGAATTGCTCTTTTATAAATATATAATGATGTTCTTCACCCATTATAATAGTTTTTTATTTGAAATCTGTTTTGTCTGACAATAGCATTATTACCACAGCTCACTTTTGGTTATTATTTACATGTAATATATTTTACAAATGAAAGTTTTTAACCTGGTTGTGCCTTTATGTCTGAGATGGGTCTTTTGTAGACAACATATAGACAGCTCTTTGTTTTATTATCCATTCTATCAGGTTATGTCTTTGGATTGGGGAGTTTAATCCATCAACATTCAATATTATTATGGAAAAGGGATTACTTACTTCATCTGTTTTATCTGACAGCTGTCTGTTGCCATATCATTCTTTTGTCTGTCTTATCCCTTAGGTTACCCTTCCTAATAATCTTCATTTCTAAAGTTTTCTCCAAATCTCTCACCCTTTTTTTATCCTTTCAGTCTGTATCACTCCCTGTAGTATCTCTTGTAAATCTGGTCTTTTGTAATATATTCTATAAGTAATTGATTGTCTGTAAAGATTTGAACTCACCCTCAATTGAAGGACAATTTTTGCCAGATACAAAATTCTTGTCTGGCAGTTTTTCTCTTTTATTACATTAAATACACCATACCACTTTCTTCTCACCACCATGATTTCTGATGACAGGTCAGCACTTAATCTTATCATTTTTCCCTTGTATATGATGGTTTGTTTTTCTCTTGTTACTTTGAGCATCCTCTCTTTATCTATGTATTTGACATTCTGAATAGTATGTGTCTCAGGGTAGGCCTTTTAGGATTTATTCCCTTTGAGGTGTTTTATAGTTCTTGGATATTGATATTTATCCAAGTGTTAGGAAGTTGTTAGTCATTATTTCTTCAAATATTCTTTCTGCGCTTTTTCCATTCTCTTCTTTTGGGAACTGATAATACAAATATTTGTGTGTTTCTCATTTCCTGAGACTCTGTTCCATTTTTTTCATTCTCTTTTCTCTCTGTTTTCCTGTTTTTTCCACGTCAGATGTTCTGTATTTGAAATCACATGGTCTGTTTTCAAGCATTTCAGTTCTGCTCTCATGTGCATTTTTTTTTGTTGTTCTTAGAAGAGTTTGATGAAGTTATTAATTTATTTTTCATTGTTAGATGGATTTTAAATATTGGATAAATATAGAGAGATAGCCATTATATATACATCTTATATGATATAGATTTTTTTCACTGATAAAAGAGAACTCCCTTAAGAAGTTGATGATCTTTTTTTTTTTTAACTACCACAGGCCTCCTCTCCAGTCCCTATTTATCATTATCATTATCTTTGGCTATATCAATATTATTGTGGGAATCACTTCCAGTACCCATGAGTGGTATGATAGAAATTGCTAAGGAGACTCTCATGTGCATTTTTAATCTCATCCATCATGTCTTTCATTCCATATGTTCTGCTACTTTTCTTTGCAGGATTTCAATTGTTTCAAATTGTTTCTTTATGCTCACCCAGTGTCTTCTTGATATATTTTATATCTTCAGTCATATTTTCTTTAAATTCTTTAAAGTAATTTAGGAGATTTGTGTGATTATCACTGATTAATTCTCTTAAATTCTGTGTCTCTTCAGGATATTTTCTTAGTTCTTTTGCTTGGGCAATCTCTTCTTGTTTCCTAGTATGGCTTGTAATGTTTTGCTGATTTCTAAGCATCTGAATATGTTAGTGAATTAACTCAGACAGCCAATTTCATTCTCTTTCCTATTTTTTCACATCTCTTCTTTTATATTTGGTTTAACTTATTCTAACTCTTTAGAATTTCTTAACTTATCAAAATCAGTCCAGGGACTCACTAGTAGGGTGTAGATTTTCTCCCAGAGTATAGGGTACAAATAGAACAGAACAGTTTTGTCCACGCAATTTCCAGTGTGGTGAAGAGATGATGCTCATCAGCTCACCTTTCCAAAAAGATGTATCAGTCTGGGCTTTCTCATGTCCCTGTGCTGAATCTCCAGCCCAGAGATTCAAAGCAGTCTCTGCTGGCTGAATTCACTGAAGAAATGTACCCCCAACCCCCTCCCTTTTCTCTTGAAACAGCTGACAGAAATGAAGGCGTTTGTTCCCCTCTCAATCAGCTGTAGTGAGCTAGGTGTTTTACCCCAGATTAATATCTTAGCGATGGGGGAGTGGTACACTTCTTGGCTGCCTTGGAAGCCTGTTAACTCACGTTGGTTGTTTCAGCTTCTTTGTCTCTCTGTCTCTCACCTTCCTAGGAGTTGCATAGCACTGTCCTAGTCTGTTGACACTGAAAGTGGGTCCCTCAGACAGAATTTGACCCTTTCTCCATTGTTTTTGTGAGACCATTGGACTCTGCCTGTTAGTGAGATGCCATCTTCTCACAATTCTACATGCATAAAACTTCATATTAGGTACTCCTGAGATATTTTTAGGTGGGTTATGACTTTACCTCATATAATCCATTTAATATTAACTGTGAATGTGGCCCAAGTACAAAATGATGAGGATAATCTTGATATTTTCCCCATCAAATTATAGGATATTTGTTAGAAAATGTATCCAAAGATAATGTTAATAGTGTTGCTCTTATTTCTAGCCAAGTTGAGATGGAAAATACCATGATGGGAGAAAGTTATGAGTCAAAAGTGGTAATAAATAGTAACATTGGGCATTGCTGCAAAGAGAAAGGCACCCATTTGTGGGTGATGATTCCAATAAGAAATACAATCATGCTATTTCTATTATCATTTTAGAATAAGAGATAGTATTCTTAGCCATCTCTCTCAGATATGGTGCTGATAAAAGCTCACTCAGAAATTAATCTGCAGACCTGTTTATTCCAGATAAGTGGAGTTGGATCCCTGATGATTTCCAAATTCTGTCTAAAATACCAACTTGGCTTATTTGGAGAAAAGAGATGTAATGCTTTGAAGACTCAATTTATGAGTAGACAGCTATGGCTGAATTAGGGCATGTAGTTTATAGATGATGAGTTATATTTAAATTATGTTTATTTTTCAGATGACTTTTGAAAACCACTAGAAAATTCATACATGTCCTAGAATGTTGAAAAGCAGAGCTTCTGTGTTGTCACAAATCAGGATATGTTATTAAGCTGTCTATGTAATAAGAAGCATATTATTATTAATTGCCATGTATGTCAGAGTTTCACTGCTCCATAGAATGCACCATAGGTAAAAACAGAGAGTATGCATTTAAAGAATGTAAAAATGGAACCAAGAAATAAGCTTGAATTAGAAGAACTTGGGTATGATTTAGTGACAAAATAATAATGGTATTCCCCCTCTCTAGATATACAAAGGTTAGTCATGGGAAGCCTTATGGAATGCAAAATAGCTGGTCGTTTAATCAACACTGAACCCACCTGCCTAAACATTCTGCAAAGATTTCAGATGCTTATCATGGGGTGCTGAGACAATTCAGAATGATAATCCAGAAGGTTTATCCAGATATAAAAGGCTTGCTCACTCAAACAGGAACAATAGCAAGAAGATTTGCTCAAGAAGCATTGAAACATGCATTAGCATAACCTCTGGAATGACTTCCTGACTCACTTTGAAATCCCTTGGCCATAAAATCTAATTTGTATTCAATATTTCCCCCTTTTAGTCAAGGTCTTTTCCCAGATGCATCCTTAATCAGAGTTTGGTAATAATCCCTCAGTGCCAGGGAGGCTCATCCCCAGTATTCATGCCTTATGCCAGGGGGAAGGTAATGCATTATATGCTAAGTTTGGCTACAGAGAGGCCACATTTGAGCAACAAGGAGGTTTTCAGGAGGTAACTCTTAGGCAATATACTACTAGTCTAAGTTGCAATTTCACAAGAAAAAGTTCATAAGTACAAACATCATTATCAAGGGCATAGCATAATGATCTGTATTCCTTTGCTAAGCACTGCCCAGGAACTCAGGGAATTCTTTCTAGTCATCTATTAGAGTATGTAGTATTAACCTCCACATTGGGAATGCCCAAAAAATTGGGCAACTGAACACTCTAGAGACATCTATACACTACATACATGGAAGATAATCCCAGGAATTTGGAACCCTGTCAGTGGGGCTTAATTTGGAATTTATCCTCCCCAGTGTAGCAAAGTTAGACTTATTTATATTTTCTCTATACATGGCTCTTCTGCTCCCTTTATTTGAATCTATAATTTGCATTATACTTGTTACATATATGTCCCAGAGACTTAAATCCTTGGTCTGTTCATATGCTGGTTGAGGCCAGAATCTCAGCAGAATTGCAACACTTCTCCAGTTCATTGTATGCAACCAGGGCAACTAACAAAAGCATGATGATGGGCAACACCTATCACCCCAAAGCAGAGAGCATATACAACTGCAAGCACCACAGGTCCATCCATCTGTCCCATGGGATCTAAGCACTCTCTCAATCAGAAACAGAGTGGACATCACCATCTCAAAATCCTCAAAATTGGGAAATGATCAATAGACTAAAATAAACTTATTATTATTCCATTATTATTCTTCTATAAACATTATTATTCTAGCAGTCAAGAGCTTATATCATTGATATAAAGGCAGTGGACACCAGAGGCTCTGCAGGGAGTGAGAGGGAAGAACAGGTGTAACATGGTTACATTTTTGAGACTTTGGAATTGTCCTGCATGACCTTTCAATGATGGATACAGGCAATTATACATTTTGCCAAAATCTATAAAATTGTGTCGGGGTAAAGTGTAAACTATAATGTGAACTGTCATTCAAGGTTATTAGCAATGCTTCAATATGTGTTCATCAACTGTAACAAATGTACCACGCAAATGAAAAATTTTGTTAATGTAGGGAGGTGTGGAAGGGTTAGGGGTGGTGTATGTGGGACTCCTCTATATTTTTGATATAATATTTTCTAGTCAAAGACTTGTTTAAAATTTTTTTAAAAAAGAAGCATTGGAAAGTTTTCTTATACTGCAATTCATTATTCTTCTTGGTACCTTCTAATGTATGATTGTATAATTTTTTTCTCTATTGCCTTAAATCTTAAGTAAAGGGCACAAGTGCAGTGTATAAATTTATGGTTCAAATACTTTGGTTAGTGAATGGGTTGCACAAAAGGAGGAAGAGGTTTAATTTGATTTGATATGTAAGGATTGCTATTTATCCATTCACATTATTTGTGGACATAGATAATTGCAAAAGTTAACCTGATGAGTCCTCTTCTTAAAAGATAAATCTTTGTATTGATGAATGGATAGAGTATTAGTAAGGATAAAGTATGTTATGCTGTGGTAAAAATAGATCCTGATATATCCATGGCTTAACATACACAATTTTAATTTCTGTTCAGGCAAAATCCAGAGGATTTGGCGATCATGTAGTTCATTTGTCATCTATATAGCTATTAATCCAGCTAACTTCCTCTCTGTAGGTCTGCCATTATATTGCATTTCTTTTAATCTTGCTACAGGATGTAAAACAGGAGCTGCATTGTAGCACACTGGCTCTTGAATTTTTCAGTCTGTATGTGACACACATCATTTCTGTAAGCTAGTCACATAGCCCTTCTTAAACAAAAAGAGGTTGAAATTATGGATAAGGGTTTGGAGAATATTTGATGATGAGCAAATGGTTTTGTCACAATTGAGTAAAAATGTTCTCAAAATCAGAATAAATTGCTAACTGTTGCATAATGACATGCATGTAATATATATAAAACAAAAGAATGGCTGAGAAATAATTTGGGTTAAGTCAGTCCTTACAAACATAGAAATTAAATGTCAAAATTTTGTTGTATATCTCCCTTGGGCAATCTGGATCCCCTTTCATCTAGATTCATTCTCTTAGAATCGTCCTGTTTTTGACCACATTTCAAATGACTACCTTTCTCATTGGTATACAATTGGTCTGCAATTTTCTATTCATATTTCAAAGTGCAGACTTTCTGTCTTGATTACTAATATATCAAAAATGCCTCTATTTTTAATCCTATTAGATAAAACTGTAATCTATTCAATAAAAGATATTTTGAAAGTGGAGTATGTGAATTATTTTGACAGAAAAAGTGTTCTACATATGTATTCTACTTGGAAATATTATGTGCAAGGTTGCTTTATGACTGTACCTGAAATAATTTAATATCTCCTCTTGGCTTTAGAAAGAGAAAATAATTTGTCTGAGCAGAGCCTGGATTATTATGTAATTGGTGCTCTGTTGCTTGTACAAAGCAACATCATTAATTATGGGATGACACCTGCATTAATAACTTTCTCTTTTTCCTGTAAATCCATTGATTTTTGGATAATACCTATATCCCACAAAAATTTGCCTACACTGATATCAGAAGTTAGGATTAACACAATGCATTTTTGACAAAATTCTAACAATGAAACTTTTCATGTGTTTAAAGTACTTGGGATATTAGTCATATAAGCTATACCTGAAATTTTGTGGATAATTTTGTATAGAATATATAATACCATATATGTTCCAAACATTGTGAAAATTTTACTTCAATTAACTAAGTTTCATAGATTATTAACTTGTTTATGCAATGAATTTTCTAATTGGATTAGACTAGAGTTATTATTTATGAAAGAAGAACCACTAAAGATTTCAGGTAAAAAAGAGATAATATGTACCCATATGTTCTGAATACAAGACCATTTATTTTGCTTTAGACATAATTATTCTTAAAATATTAATAGAATTTATCTTATCTATTTACATGAATTCTTACCCTAGGTGACTCTTTGGCTCCATAGCTTCCGCATTGCATTTTTCAACTCTGCATTTCTGAGTGTACAGATTAAAGGGTTTAACATGGGTGCTATTATAGTATAAAATACAGTCACTGCTTTATCAATGGAAATTGTACCTGTGGGCTGAAAATATATAAACATACCGGGCACAAAGAGTAAGATGACTACAGTAATATGTGAGGTGCAGGTAGAGAGAGCCTTCCACTGTTCTTCAGCGCTGTGAGTTCTGAGGGTGCAAAGGATGAGGTAATAAGAATAGAAAAATTGAGCACACACAAGAACCCAGTGTTGGCTGCAACAAAGAGTCCTAGGATGTATCAGTGCAGGAGAGTATTAGCAGAGGGTAAAAATCACAGAAAAATTGGTCAATGACATTGGGGCCACAGAAGGGTAACCGCACCATAAAAAGGATCTGAATCAGGGCATGAAGAAATCTGCCAGCCCTGGACACAGCCACCAGAAGACCACACACCCGCCTGTTCATTTGAACAGGTAGTGCAGGGACTTGCAGATGGCCACATAGCAGTCATAGGCCATCACCGTGATCAGGATGATCTCAGCTCCACCATTCAAATGCTCCACAAAGAGCTGAGTCATGCACCCATTGAAGGAGATAGTTTCCTTTTCAGGGAGTAAGTCAAATATCATTTTGGGGGCTGTGATAGAAGAGTAAGTGCCATCTATGAAGGACAAAAATGACAGAAAAAAAATACCTGGGGCTGCTGAGTGCTGGATTGGTGGTGATGGTTACTATAATGAGTAGGTTGCCCACAATGGTGAGAAAGTTGATGAATGTAAACACAGCAACGAGGAGTTTCTGCATGTCTTGGTTCTGTGTCAGACCCAGCAGAATGAATTCTGTCACATTGTTCACCCTTCCATGAATCCAGTTTTGCATTTGGATAATTTCTTTAACTGTAAAGGAACAGGGATTGAAATGACTTTTTAGATAAATTTTGATGAAGAGAATAATATATCTGCCAGATAAAATATTTTTGCTGTGCTTGATGGAATTGCTGAGCAGATAAATCCAAAACTTAATATTGGGTAAATTTTGAATGCCATACTTAATATATAGGCCACTTCTACACACACACACACACACACACACACATGCACACATACACGGTTTTATGATTGCTGACATGCTAGACTGACTCTTCTTTCAGTCATTGCCATAGTATGTTCTCCCATGGAAAATAGGAATAAAAAAATACCTGTCGCACAGAATAAAAATTAAAATAAATCCCTGGAGCTACACTGGACAGACAGTGAACACTAAGTTAAATTTTGAACTATAGTTTATAGTACAATTATAAAAACGTGCTATCACCTATTGTAATAAAATTTCCAAACCAAAGCAAGGTTTTAATAATGGGGTGATATATAAGAATCCAGTATTTTATGAGTGAATTTTCTGTAAACCCACACATTATCTAATAGATACAAAAAAAGAACAAAAAATCGATCTGTAAGGATTAGAGGCTTATTTTCATGAATGTCTATACTCCTGGCTCTCTTCTCTAGTCACTCATGCTGTTGAGGCTAAGTTGCCAAGTTTATTTTACTTGATATTTTTAACTTGTTTCAAAGTGTCTATAAAACATCAGGTGAGTGCAATTTGAAATTATGGATGATGTAGTCATATTTTCTAACTAACTGAATTAAGTGAATATTTGAAGCTGCTGTAAGAAACATCCTGACAGATTTGTGAGCTTATGATACTTTGACTCAAAATTGTATAAGAATATCATAAATTATTTTTCCATCACTGCTGGAAAAAAGGATATCAAAAAGAATAAAACAGGCAGCGTGATGCAATGCAAATTGATTTGAATCTCTGGAATTCATTCTATGGGGAAATTCTGTCATTTGTTATTTCAAATCCTTTTGCAAATAAAAACTCAATTTAAGGAATTCATGAAACATTCTCTGGATCTGTTTAACAAAGAAAATAAAGAGGTATTTCTTAGGCAAGAAAACAAAAGCACCAGGATTTATTGGAGACATATATTCTTTAGAATAGACAGACTATTTACACTATCTTTGTATTGTTTTCACTGATTACTAGTAGCCATGTTGTTGTATGGGACTTAGTATTTTTAGCCTAATTTTTTATATATATGTAATATAGGAAGAAAGAATAAAGAACATAGAGGAATTGGAAAATAGTTTTAACCTATGTCAAAATTTCTAAGCTACAGCTGAAAACTATAGCTTTCTTCATGCTTCCAAATTACTGGTAAAAAAAACAAAAAGGAGAATCCATATATCAAAATTTTTCCTTGAAATATTTGCTTGTATTACATGAATTGAGTGAACAAATGAATTCAGAGAGAAAATAAATGAATTAAGTATTCAATTCAGGAAGGTAGAAAAACAGCCAATTATATTTAGAAAAATGTTTGAAACAGAATTCAGTACAGCAGACAAAAATATTAGGTGAGAAATAATATCAAAATAATATTAATTTATAAAATACTAATAAAATCAATGAAGACAGATAACCTCAATGAGAAGCAAGTATGATCAAATCCCCAAAAGCCACTAATTTCACAAGTATTTAAAAGAATATTAGGTATAGTTCAGTGGAGGCAATGAAAGTTTTTATTTTTAATAACTGATAAGCATTTTTTTAAAAAATGTCTTACCTCATGCCAGCCTGAAAATTTAAATGAAAGAAAAAAGAGAACCATGTACACTAAAATATTAAAATAAGCCATAAATTAGGACAAAATAATGAGAGAAAAATATGAATTGGATTCCTCAGTGGAGTAGAAGGCCACTGGAGTTAAGCAAAAGGAAGTTGTAAAAAGGAAAAAATATTAGTTTCAACTACATGAAGTCATGGAACACAGTGGAAAAATAGTTGCAACAAGTGTTGCAGACCACCATTATTATAATAGAAATTGCTTTGAAAAATCATGAAATGACTTTTAAGACAGGGCACAATTAATGAGAAAATAATCTTCAGGAAAAATAAGATGTCTAAAAAATACTGCAATTAATATGTCACCAATACATATGATTTAAAAATAATGAATTTTTAATGAGCAAATTAGCAAATATTTATGAGAGCTATATTATTCAGTAACAGTGAGTGTGTATAGATATACAATTTTCAGTACTCCTTATTCTTAGAATCTACACTAGACAAAAAACATGGCCACATTATGCATATAGATTATATTTCCATTTTCTTTTAATAACAAGGAAAATGTGAAGACAACCCAAAGGTTGACAAAGGGGTGTGGAGTTAAATGCATTGTGATGTATGGTTACAAGGTATTAGGTTGACCTTAAAGTGGTTTGTAAGAAGATTAATGACATGGAAAGAGATTTTGAGATAATGCTGGGTGGAAAAGGTGCAATACATAATTCCATATATTTATGATGAAATTAAGTCTAAAAAGACATATATACAAAGAACAGATCTAAAAAATGTACACTAAAGACCACAAGTGCTTATCTGAATTATTGGATTATGGAAGATTGTCGCTTTCTTCTTTTATAAATTTTCTGATCTGATTTTTCTGTAGAGACAATATGTACCCCTTATATTCAGCAAGATAATTCAACAGAGAATAGTTTTATTTACTTGTCTCATGTCTTGGTCCATAATATATCAAGTTAATGCTATTTTGAATAGAATAGGTATGCTTGTCATTATTCTTTACATCACTAATGACTGCTTTGCAAGTTCAGCCACTTTTACCTTAGATGTAGTATTTCTTTACTTCAATTATTGACTTGAAAATGAATCCTAAAGGTGGCTTCCTAAGGAAATCTTAGTTTGTGGGGGTGTATTTATCTTTGTTCCATAGGCTCCCACCAACCCATGAATGTAAACCAAAAACATCCCAGCTCATATAAATTTCTAGGTTTCAAAAAAACTTGATGGGGAGAAACCTAACCATTGAAGGACATCTCTTCCCAAGCATCCCTGTTGCACATTCACCCATCTTGTTTTCTTGGTGGCCCAATAAAGCAGATTATGAAAGTCTCTTGATCTTTATTATAACATAATTTAAAGACATAAAAATAGGAAACTATATTAATGCAGAATAATTGGGAATTACAAGTACCATGAACTCAGCCAAAATTGAACTTTGTCCTGGAGTAGCAGATCTCTGAGGTCAGCTCTTTTCAGTCTTTACTTCATTTCAAGCTTGTGATAAGATTGGAGGTTGCTCTTTTTGTCCCTCAGAATCTGGATATAAATGGGTTGGCAATTTATGAAAAAGTAGCCTCTATAATCTTTGGCTCATTATATTAAGGTTGTGTTGCAGGCTCAGTAATCCATGAAGTCTGTCCTCATTAACATTTTCATGTATGATTAAAGATAAACATTTAAAGAATATTTCTCAAGCACAAGAAGGAGATAGCAATGATCTGAGCTTTCTGTTCCCAGAGGGTTAGAATTAGCAGCTTCATCCAAGTTGGCAGCTAAACAAGTTTATTCTGTTCTCTTTTGTGGCTGTGGCATTTGTGACCAAAGGTGTTGGCAGAAAGTCGGCAGAGTTAAGATAGCAACATCTCATGCCTGTGGTCTGGAAGTCAACCTTGAGTCTGGGAAGTAGGGCATAACTTGATTTTGTCATAGGAGAATGGATGCAATAATTTATCAGAGTATATAAAACAATCTTATTACATGTCTCACAGAGTCATAGGGAGGATTAAACAAAATAAAATGTGAAATGAGCTAGGCCATTAAAAACTGCTATTCTACCATTGATGTCCTGGGGATAGGCACATGCAGGCTAGAGAACCTGCTCTCTAATATTAAAATTCTGATACGTGTAAGAGGAAATGCTTTGGAGTTCCATAAATTATACCTCCAAGACTGGCTCTTCTACTTACTACTATGAGAAATTGGGCAAGGTTTACAGATTCTTTAGGCATCATTTTCTATAACTGCACAAAGGAGATGAGAAGGAATCTACCTCATATTACTGTCATGGACTTATAGGAGATCATACACGTAAAACTTAGAAAGGTTTTAGGCAAAAAGTCAATGCTTTGTTTTCATTTGTCATCTTCTGCATTGGAACAGAGAGCTCATGGTGTAACAGCAACTTGGTCATGGCAAAAATGGTCTCAAAGCACTTGTGTAGCTTGTCTTTATTTCTCTTGTGGATCTTAGGATTGTGGGCAAATGCTGAAATTAGGAGAAACAATTTAATGATTCAATTTAAACCATTAGGTTCATATTAAAGTCTTTTGAAACAAGAATTAATGATGAGAAAGTTACTTTCTCATATAGTATTGAATGGAAAATTCAAGATATAAACATTTATATATTAAACTATCAAGTGCATACAATGACATACATACATAGAAAATTATCTAAAAATACATTAAGATAAATAGTGCTATTTTAATTACGAGATTAATGGCGAATTTATAGGTTTCTATCATAAATATTCTTCTTTATTTTTATTTTTTATTTAATTTCATTTCATTTTGAAAAAAGCCTTAGATTACATGAATATTATATAAAAAATACAGTGAGTGAGAAGGAAGATGGTGTCGGTTTAAGTGGACACTCACCATCTCTCTTGCAAAATATGGCTGATTGGGGATAGGATCTAGCCCGAGTGAGAGGTTCTGGGAGCCCATGGAGCAGGAAACTTTGGGGAATTGATCTGGAGGAAGCTGGGGAGGAAGATAGATTGCTCAAGATAAAACCATGAGTTCGTAGCCCTGTGGAAATCACAGACAACTAAGCGCCAACATCAGGACAAAGAGCCAGGGTGAGCCCTGACTCCTGCTGGCCACTCAGTGAGCAGGAGCATTCTCTGACAGTGGGAGGTTTCTGGCAAGGGGCAGAAAGAAGTTTTCTTTCTGTGGATTTGATTGTCTGGACAAACTTAGAGCTTTAGGGAGCACACCAGCCAGCTCTTAGTGGCACCAGGCTGAAGGGAGAGGTGAATCTGCTGAGGAAGCCTGATTTACTTAACTGCCCTGGGATAAAGAGGCTTGGCCTGAGAGAGGGTTGGATCAGCCAATTTAATAGTTTCACCCTGAGGACTATCAGAATTTCAACTCACCTAAGGGAGTAAGGCATTTAGAAGTGCTTCATAAGTTTTCAAGTGCCTATTTAGGGTCCCCTGGGAGGAGGGGTGGGCTAGAAGAGGCTTGAAAAATCACTATGGTGCAGGGTACTCAGTAATCAGGGTCCCATTTGAATTTCAAAAGAGAACTCAACCTGACCAGGAGGGGTGGGGGGGATCTGATCATAGAGCCTGCTGAATCCAGCTGCACCAGGAGAGTGAATCTGCCCAGGGGAAACTGACTAAATAGCTTTCTGAAGAGCTGGCTGACCTGTTTGGTGGAGTAGCTCAGTGGAGGAATCTCTGCCTTGAAAATATGAGTTCCCTGGTTTGTTTCCTGACTCCTCTAAGAGCTGTGATCCACAGGGATATCTAACATACAGCTGATACCAAAGACATTATTTTTGTACTAGCTTCTTTTGGGTCCCTTATTTTTCAAAAAAAAAAAAAAAAAGTTTATTTAAAAAAAAATTTAACTTAGTTTATTTGCTAAAACCCACCTCATAACCTGCAGAGAGAAGCCTGCAAATAATTGATTGATGAACAAAGGCAGCCTGAGAGGCTCCCCAAGGGACCAAGAAGGAATGCCATTCTTCCTTAGCTTTGTTGACTGCTTGCTTGTGTGTTTGTTTGTTTTTTGTTGTTGTTTTGTTTCTTGATTTTCATTGCTTCCCCCCACCCCAAACCCCAATTTTAAAATCAGGTGCTGCTAGCTTGTTTCTTCTTTGCTGTGCTTCTTCTTCCTCGATTTCCCATTTTCTGTGTATTCTGATTTTGTCAACCAATGCTATCTCTTTTCCTTCCTTTATCTTTCTATATTAAGCTTTCTGTTGTGGTGCTTACATTCCACCTTTTTTTATGAGTCCTAAATTTACAGGTTTTGATTTCTATCTTGTCTATTATGTTTTCTTTTTTGCTTTTTATTAACATTTTTGTTTATGTCCTTTCTTTTCTCTTTCTCGCTCTCCTATTCATTCTGGCCTTTTAAATCATTCTATATATTTTTCTCTATTTGTTTTCCCATTTCATTCTAGGTACTTTTTTATTCCTATTATTCTACACTGCTTACATGAGTTAAATATTCATTTTACTAAATCTTATATGGCCCCACTTCTAACTTTTATTATTATTTCTATTATCCCTTTTCATTTCTTACCTCTTTTGATTTCTATGGCCCTAATATTTTTCCTTCAAGGGAACTTAGAAAACAGCAAGAAAATTAAACAAGAAGAACAAAATGTCAAAGAGAAAACTTAACACACACACAAAACCAGCAGCTAAATAAAACTCTAGAGCAGCGAGAGAAGCTAATCAACTGAATAAACCCATCAAAATAAATGATGACCAGAGTGCACAAAAAATATTACAAACCATACTAAGAAACAAGAAGACATGGATCAGTCCAAGGAACAAACTAAAAACCAGGAAGTGATGCAGAACATTGAACAATTAATCAAAGCTGTCCAAACAAATATCATGGACCAACATAATGAAGTGAAGGAAGAGATTAAGAATATTAAGAAAACACAGGGAAAACATACTGAAGAAATTGTAAACACACATAAAAAAATAATGGATATGATGGTGATAAATGGCACAATCCAAGAAATCAAAAAGACACTGGAATCACATAACAGCAAATTTGAACAGACAGAAGAAAGAATTAATGATGTGGAAGACAAAACAACTGAAATCAAACAGATAGTAGAACAGATAGACAAAATGATAGAAAAAATCCAGCAGGGACTTAGGGATTTAAATGACAACAAAAAAGGCACAAACATACATATTATAAGCATCCCAGAGGGAGAAGAGAAGGAAAAAGGGAACAGAAGGTGCATTGAAGGAAATAATGGCTGAAAACTTCCCAACCCTATTGAAGGAAATGGTTGTACTTGACCAGGAAGCACAGTGTACCCCAAATAGTATAAATCTTAACAGGCCTCCTTCAAGATATATACTTGTCAAATGTCTAATGCTTGAGACAAAGAGAAAATACTAAAGGCAGCAAAATGAAAGAGAACCATCACATACAAGGGAAGCTCGATAAGATTAAGTGCTGATTTCTCATCTGAAGCCATGGAGGCAACAAGGCAGTGGTATAACATAGTCAAGGTACTCAAAGAAAAACCTTCCAGCCACAAATATTCTATCCAGCAAAGCTGGCATTAAGAATGATGGAGAGTTCCAAATAATCACAGACACATCTTGAAAAAGAAAGATGAATTTGGACGTATCACACCACTTGACTTTCAAACATATTACAAAGCTACAATGGTGAAAATTGTGTGGTGTTGGCACAAGGATAGACATACTGACCAATAAAACCCAATTGAGTCTTCTGATATAGATCCTCACATATACAGTCATCTGATATTCAACAAGGCCACTACGCCCACTCTGGTGGGAGAAAATGGCATCTTCAGCAAATGGTGCTTGGAAAACTGCATATCCATACCAAAAAGAATGAGAGAGGAACACCATCTCCCACCTTTTAGAAAAATCAACTCAATATGGATCAAAGATCTAAATATAAAAGCCAAGACCCTAAACACCTTGGAAGATAATGTAGGGAAGCATCTACAGGACTTTGTAATAAGAAATGGTTTCATGAACTTCTCACCCAAAACACGAGCAGCAAGAGAAAAAATAGATAAATGGGATCTATTCAAAATTAAAAACTTCTGCACCTCAAAAGATGTTTTCGAGAAAGTAAAAAACTAGCCTACCCAATGGTAGAAAATATTTGGCAACCATATATCTGATAGGATCCTAATATCCTGCATGTATAAAAAATTCATACACCTTGATAATAAAAAGAGAAAGAACCCATTTAAAAAATGGGCATGTGACTTGAAAAGACACTTCTCAGAGGAAGAAATACAAACGGTTAAAAAGCACATAAAAAGGTGTTAGACATTGATAGGTATTAGGGAAATGCAAATTGAAACTACAATGAGATACCACCTTACACCCATTAGAATGGTGACTATTAAAAAAACAGCAGAGTGTAAGTGTTTGAGAGGATGTGGGGGAATGGGAACCCTCATCCACTGCTGGTGTGATTGTAGAATGATACAGCCACTATGAAGGACACTTTGGTAGCTCCTCATAAAACTGACTGTAGAACTTCCATATGATCCAGTGATTCCAATGCTGGGTATATACCCTGAAGAACTGAAAGCAAAGACATGAACAGATATGCGCACACCAATGTTCATAGCGGCATTGTTCACTATTGCCAAAGGATGGAAACAACCCGTGTGCCCATCAACAGAAGAATGGATAAACAAAATGTGGTACCTACATACAATGGAATATTACTCAGCTTTAAAAAGGAATAAAGTGCTAACCCACAGGATAATATGGATGAATCTTGAAAACCTTATGTTGAGGGAAGAAGCCAGTCATTGAAGGATGAACAGTATATGACCTCAATGAAATGAATTAAGAAAATTGAGCAGTCTCAGAGAGCTATTGTCTGTAAGATGGGTTTCCAAGAAATAGAAAGAGAAGAGAATGTTGTGAGCCATCATCCATGCAAATGTAATCTGTGGTAAAGTGATAGAATGTATTTGAGTATTGAAGGGTAGGACAGGATATTTGTGATATTATTGGGTTGGGTGGTGCAGGGTTGACAATGGGTAGATTGGGATGGGTGGGTCAAAAGGTCCAGGATACTGGGGGGGAGAGCTGGGAGAGGGACCAGATGAACACTGGGGATTTGTGGGTGTGAGGTTGAAAGTTCAGAATTGTTAATGCTCTTATGGCAGAATGACAAGGAAGGGTCACTGGTTTAGGGTGCTGGTCCCAGGGGCATTTGGGACAGGGAACACCTAGAGCTGACTTCTAGGGGGTGTGTGAGTGTTCATTCTCTCAAAATGTGCTGTATCAGTGCCTGAAGACTCCCATCTTTGGGAGGACCGATTTGTTCAGAAAAAGACAGGTTGGAGTCTCTCAAGAGCAAGGTGATTCCTAATATGGGAGGACAAACCTATTGTGTCAAGACTTTTTGCTGCATGTAACCATGAATCTTGTCATCCACCTAGTAAAGTCATCATGGGCCAAGAGGGAATGGGGTGGGACGAAAATAATAGATCACACAGGGGCTATTTAGTGGTCAGTAGAAATGTTCTTGACTACCATACAATGATGGACACAGGACATGGTAAATATCATCAAAATTTATAGAAGTGTATGGTCTAAAATGTAAACCATAATGTAAACCATTGACAATGCCTAGCAGCTATGTTTTACTATTTGTATATCAGTTATAAAAATGCCAGCATCCACATATTAAAAGATAATAATATGGGGGGGAGAGAGGGGAAGACGCTGGGTATATGAGAGTCTCCTGTATTCTGTGTATGACTTTGCTGTGACCTAAAACTTCTTTTAAACAAAATGAAAAATAGTGAAACACTGGAGAATGAGAGGGGGAAGTGCCATGGTACAGACTAGACATCAGATATTGCAGTGATGAAAGGCAAAAGGTCAAAAAATTTTTTTTATATTTTTCATTTATTTAATATCCCAATCTTTTAATTTAATTTTATGGTTTTTATTAGTTTTTATGTATTTTATCTCTTACATTTAAAGTTATCATTATTATTTCATCTTCCTATTAATTGTATTCAGATATTGTAACACCTTCATCTTTGAAGATACTTTGGATCACAGAAGGGTTACAACTGGGGTGGGGGGAACAATTGGTATGGGATGTCAGAGATGGGGGACACATGGGAGGAAGTTCACTTGAGCATAAATAAAAGGTTTATAAAAATGTTCAAATGCTCATGGGGCACTGTCTCAGTGGGTGGAGAATCAGTCAATAAATGAGAGAATATTGAATTCCCAGCCTGGAGAGCTCTGCCACATTCTCTAAGGGAGCAGTGACAGTGCCACAAGTTCAGGGTCAGTGACTGGTGAAGGAGGATGATCCACTGATGGGCCCTTGATATTTATGACTAGCCTTATGAGTCTTTGCTCTAGAAATTGAAACTTAGCCTATTGTTTTGGTGTGCCTCAGAGTTGTCTCCTGAGAGCCTCCTTGTTGCTCAAATGTGGCCTCTCTCTATGCCAAACTCAGCATATGAGTGCATTACCTTCCTCCCAGCATGGGGTACGACTCCTGGGGATGTGCTTCCCTGGCACCAAGGAATTGCCACCACGTGTCAACTGGCAATGTGACTGGAAAAAGACTTTGTGTAAAAAGGGGAAAAGCTAAAGACAAATGAGTTTATATGGCTAAGAGATTTCAAAATGAGTTGGGAGCTCATCTCAGACATAATGTTTACGCACATCTCAGTAGGATCTCATTATAAGTGGATGTCATCCCAAATAGTGGGGCTTCTGATGGCTCTGGAAAAACCCAGATCCTATGTCAGGGCAGATAGCTCCAGAGTTTGGTGCCTTGCCAGTGGGCCCTGCTTTCAAATTTGTGCTCCTGAGAGAGATAGAGATGGACTCCAGTTGCATTGCTAATTGGTGCTTTGTAGTAATCCCTCATTGCCAGGGATGCTGATCCCTGGGAGTCATTTCCCAGAAGGTGGAAGGGTGTATTTGTGCAGTGGATGGGCATGACAGTGGTACAATGATGCTATCAGGCTTGGCAAGGCTCATCTGTAAAGGAGGTAGAGTCGGAAGTGTGGGTTAAACTGTCTATTAAATTGGAGGGAGGATTGTGGGATGGATCAGGTGAACTCTGAGGATTTATGGGTATATGGTTGAAACAACAATGTTGGGACTGTGGGTACTGAGGGGAGAGAGAGGGAAGAATAGCATAGATGGAACACAGGACATTTTTAGGGTGATGGAATTGTTCTACATGACCTTGCAATGATGGATACAAAGGACATCAAACTTCATCAAAATCTATAAAAATGTAAACCACAATGCAAATCATTGAACATGGTTAGTAGCAATGTTTTAATATTTCTACATCAATTGAAACAAATGCACCATTGTATTAGTCAGCCAAAGGGGTGCTAATGTGAAATACCAAAAATGTGTTGGTCTTTATAAAGGGTATTTATTTGGGGTAGAAGTCCACAGTTACCAGGCCATAAAGCACAAGTTTTCTTCCCTCACCAAAGTCCATTGTCACGTGTTGGAGCAAGACAGCTGCCAACATTTGCCCAGGGTTCAGGCTTCTTGAGTTCCTCTCTTCCCAGGGTTGCGTTTCTCTCCGGGCTTAGCTCCTGTTTCCTCCACAAGGTCAGCTGTAGGCGATCAGGTGAACAGTTCGCTTCTCTTCTCCTAGGGCCTTCTTTCCAACATCAAAGCTGCTTCTCAAAGACTGCTTCTCAAAAGACTGCTTCAACTCTGT
>JAQZBX010029237.1:0-19930 GCA_029593785.1 Cabassous unicinctus
AAAAAAAAAAAAAGCCTAATATAGGCCCTGATTTTGTCACAATTGATTCTGAAAGCTTGGCATGTCTGAGATTTTGTTTGTGGCATTGTAGGCAGAATTTCAGAAAAAGGAAAGAAGAATGGGGCAGGAAGTGGTAACATATCCTAAATATCTGGTTCAGTCTTCATTGTGGAACCTTATGTGTACTTCAGCAACTTTAACCAAAAACATTTGAACCCACTTACATTCTCCATAACATTAAATGTGAACATCCCTGAATCCCTTCGTTCCCCTCTCATAGCTCTATGAAGAAACCTTTCTTTCTTGGTGTTTACAAGTTTTTCACACATTATCATTATATTTTTCAAACCAAAATTTGAATTCCAAAGAAAAGTTTATTAGTATTTTAAAATTTTAAACTGTTTTATCAAACATATGAGGGAACAAATGATATCATAGTATGGCTCTGCTTTCAATTGCTTACAACATAGCTGGGAAGACAAGACCAAACATATTAAAGAATACATTAAAATGCAATATTTCAGTGATTTAAGGCAGCGATTTAAACAACATCACAGTAAAGTGGAAGATTGTAAGGAAAAGGTGACTAGAGAAAAGAGCCCTGGTATAGAAAAGAGAACTTATATGGTGCATTTGGGAATGTGGATAGAAGCAGTTTGCTGGGGGCATTAACCACTTGAGATTTGCTTTGCTGTATTAAGGGATGGGAGATGTAGAAATCTGAAAATTCTATATTTGTATTTATTATTTACGTGGCCTCAAAGAAATCACTTAGGCTTCATTTTCCTCCTTATCGTTTCCTCAAGAGATAAGTGGAGATAAGAGCTTTACAATATTGTGAGACTCAAATAAGAAATACCTTGTAAATTACTAGAGAAAAGTTTGGATTTTTGCATGTGACAATGGTGGATGGACTCATACACCTCTCCCAGGGAACATTGCCCTTGTCCTAGAAAAAGAATTTTTCCAGCAGAACTATGTAGTAGACAGTTGGGCATTTTTGACTAAAGTCCATAACTAGATAGACATCTGGGAAAAAGCTACAAGAAAGTGGTGGTCTAAGCATTTCAGTCTTAAACTAAATATTCTAAACTCTAATTTTGAACTAGTGTTATACAAAATGTAAAACATGCATCAAATATACAAGTTTTAACTATTTGTTGCATTAATAATAACTTGGAGAGAAAGTGATTTATTAATATGAAATCAAAGGTAGTACTTCAAGTCTATATTTTAACCCAGCAAGCTGAGCTGCTTAAACACACGTTCGCACACACACACATGTAAAATATGGGCATTCTAATTCCTAAGATGATAGACCCACCACAGTTGCTTCGTGGCCTGCTTTTGCAGTGAGAGTTCTGATCATCTGTGTATTTTGGGGTGACATGGCATTTGAAAACAAGCTTTCTGGGAAAAGAAGAGACAGGAGGATATAGGCAGAACCTAAGGTGATGGCCAACTGACCATGTGGCTCCTACCCCATGGTGACAGTGATTGAATAAATGAATGAATTCTTGCCCACTTGAAGTAGGTCCAAATAGGTCGTCTTTCCTCAAGTAAACAGGTATTTACTTATTTATTCAATCATTCAACTCACCTATTATTTACAAAATGTGAGGAATTGTTAGGTGCTAAAAATATAAGTGAAACAAGCACAGCCTGCATCTTTAAATTGTTTAAAATCTAGTGCAAAAACCAATTTAGTATTATTTATGTCTTAATAACAGCTGATATTTGCTAAACATTTACCAGACTAAGGACTTTACATGAATCACTCAAAAGCTCAGTTGGCTGAGGGGAAAAAAAGCTCTACCTTAATTAGTGCCTGTAGTTGCTAAGGACTGGGAAGGACAGGAACTGAAAATTAATATTTAATGTTATATAATGAGGAAATCATTATTTTGAATCATAGTATCATAAAAGTTGAAATAGAACAAAAGAAAACAGCTGACTATTAGAATTGGAAGCTTTTAGAGATCCTCATTTTATAGTTAGAGTAATTGAAACTGAGAGTGAGGAAATGAGAACTCTCGTTTCAATTCTAGTATCTGGGAATACATTTGGTGATCTTTGCCTTAAAACTGGTTTCTGTTGTTTTGTGTTTATTGTCTTTGTACACAATAGGTGACCAGCATGATTAAGAAAAATAAAACACAAAACAGTAAATATGATCATAGAGCTTCCATTTTAAACATTTCAGAGTTGCTACGGCTCCTAAAAGAATGATCAAAATCCTTGACTGGCCCACACTGCCTGCAAACCCTGGTCCCCTCTCTAACCACTGTTTCCTGCATTGCAGACACACTGGATGATTCTGTCTCCCAGAACTGTAACGGTGCCTCTGTCCTTGGTATCTCTTCACAAATTATGGATTTTCTCCTCTGCTTGCCTTCTTAACTCCAATGAATCCTTCAAATCTCAGCCCAAGCATTATTTCCTCAGAGACTCTGACCTTTAGACTTGGTGAACTATTCCTCAGTATGTTCACATAGCTTCCTAAAATATTTTTTTATAAATGCATATTTATTTGAGGGATTATTTGGACTGTTTCCTCCAAAGCAGCACCTGAAAGGCTTGAGTACAAGTAGCTTAATTGGGAATGTGATTCCAGAGAGTAGGAGGGAGAGACCAAAGCAATGGGATCAAAACAAGAAGGCAGACCGTTACAGATTAATGGTGATCTCTCCTCCTGGGATTTGTAAGAAACTTTACAAAACACACTCAGAACTCTCTGCCCTGACGAAAGAAGAAATCATTTATCCATTGGCTCTATTCCCTTTGGCCAAAGGTGACATTAGCCCCTGAACTTCTGGTTTGAAAATACAAAAATGCGGAGTGGATCAAAATGGGGGTCCCATTCGCTGGGGGAGGGAATCTAGGGGTAGCGGGTAGGGACATGAAGGCATTGATCTGGGGGCCAAAGTAAGGCACTGTCAGTTTGCAACTGTTCAAAATTGTCCCCAACAATGGTAGGAATAAGAGGTGAGGCTGAGGGAATTTGTAGGGGGACACAGGGAGTACACCTCCCCAGACCATGGGCAGGATAATAATTATGTTAGTAATTATTATAAACTATTATATTATGAATAGTTGTTTTCAAAAGATTAGTGCAAGAAGAATGGATTTAGTATGTGGTTATGTAAGGAGGAAGTTCAGAAACAAAAATTACAGAGATGGTAGATGATCTAAAGGGCTCATCAGATTGTGTAAATGACAAGGAGATAAAATATGATTCAAATATTAGCTTGAGAGTATCATATAAAACCCTGGTATTACTAAATAATTAATTCATATGGATCATAGATCAAAATTTAAACTATAAAACTTCTAGAAGAAAATATAGAAGAAAATCATTGCAACTTGAAATAGACAAAGGTTTCTTGGAACACAAAAAATCATGAATATAAAAACTAAAAATTGATAAATTGTATTTTACCGCAGTTAACAACTTTCCTCTTTCAAAGAAATTACTAGGAAAATGAAAATACAAGCTGCTGACTGGGAGAAAATATCCCACATATATCAAATGATTTTAAGAATACATATAGAGCCCTTACAACTCAGTAAGAAGACAATAAAAAAAATAGGCACATTAAAAAAGAGGGACACATTTTCTGTTTATTTCTGCAAGCGATAATTCATATCCCTTTGTATGTGCTTAGTTACAGGACTGAATCTTGAACATACATCCCAGAGAAGTTCAGAAAAATTCACAATCACAATAAGATTTGATATCCTCAAAAGCATTTTAGTGTTAATTTCTCTAGAAATAGTCTTTGTCAGATATTAAGGAATATGTTCTATAAATTGCTATAATATGAATTGCTTAAATTCCTGTATTTGGACAAGTGTATCACTCACAGGAAGTGGGATCAAGGAAGAGATGCTGTATGTGCCACAGAAATGATTGGAAACCCTATCATCTTCTTTTCTCCTGCCCTATCAATTTCCATCAGAGCATCTTATTAGTGAGCCTACCCAGAATCTGGAAGGCAGTTTCTTGCGAACAGAATGGGGCTATGATGGAAAACAAATCTGAAACAGGTAGTCTATTTACCCAGCATACACACAAGAATGATATAGAAGCATCAAAAGCAATGGAAGGGATAAATGAAAAGCAAGTTACATCATATGCTGCTTTTTTATTCCTTTATAAAAGTGCTGACATTAGAAACTACTAATTAGACAATTTCTCAGGTTGGATATCAAATACTAACAATCAGTCTGAGGAAAAAAAAGAAATTTCTCAAATAATGTTAAATCAGTATTATAACTAATTTTGATACGCTTGAGTTGATCTGGCCTTACTTTCTTGAGAGGAACTTACTGAGGTAGAGAGATGTTGCTGCTACACTAGCCTAGCAAACATACTTTGGAGCAACAAATAATTAATCCAACAAACATTACTGAGCATCTACTATGTGGTTGAAAACATGTTGGAACTCAATATAGAGATATGAATAAGAAAGTTGCTTCCCTTAAGAAGCTCACTTTCTAGTTGGGTAAATGGATATAAAAAAACAGTTTCAATACAACAGAAAAAGTGCTGTAATAGAGGTAAGTGGTATCTTTCGCAAGATAAAAAATGACTATGCTTCTTTATTCACCCAGAACTGACAGATGTTAAAATGAACAGACAAGTTTATTAAACTGGTTATTCTAACTATAATCCATATATTCAAAAATTTAAGTAGAGCCATGAATGATATAAACCATTCCTTCACAAGATAAAAAATGACTATGCATCTTTATTGGGGTTTTTCAACATTTATATGAAGCTGATCATAGTTACTAGGTCTACTAATGGTATAGTTTTGACTCACTCAATTCACTAGTTTGATTGATTTGATTGAACGATTTGTTTTTTAACTTAATCAGTTGGTTGGCCAAATCGCAAATGCTTTGTGACATAGAAAAACTGGTTAATTCACCTATATTTTGAAAAATACTATGAGCATTTTCATACCAGTGTGCGATATCTAGAGATAAAAGGTAAACAAAAAAATACAAATACACACACATCCATATATGTCTTCTCTCTAAGCAAAACAATTAATGAGATGAAAAAAATGAGAGAGAATAAGTGCTTGCCAGCTAGGGTTTGATATTAGTGCCACTTGGATTACTAAGTCTGGATTTCATTTTCACCTCTATAACTTCCATGCAATCACATACTGTCAATTTCACCACTTGTAAAGCGAAGATGAGTAAAACTTGGCACTTAAAAGTTTTTCCAATTAAGGGAACAATTTCAGCTTTTCTAATAGATTCACAAAGTCTCTATAGGTGTTTAAAAGTTTTTATTAAATTACTCAATATTAATGATCATTTCTCAGATTTTCCCAAATGACAATGCACATATTACATGATGGCAGTGAGTATAACTGCCATGGTGTGTGGATGTGAGCTGAAATTCAATACTTACTCTTTCTCATCTCTGAACATCATTGCCAGCATTACATAACAAACTGAAAGCATGGATTTGGATTAAAGAGACATAGTAATTTTCTACTTAAAATATCTAGGTAATTATTTAATAGTTTTCTATTAATATTTTTCTTTTCTGAAAATAAATGTGGCTATTTACAGAGCACTGCAATTTTTTTCCTAGTCCCTTAGTGTATTCTTTAAAAAGTGAATATCCTTGCTCAGAATAGTGGTTTGTTTGAAGTAGATTTTGATAACTCAAACACTCAATTTTAATTTTGGCTGAGAGGTATAAATTGCTTTGAAATAAAGCTAAAACTTGCAGGCATAGCCACTTAGGCAAATTCAGGACTCACAAAAATTATTTCTGTGGTTCTCTAAACTTATTTATAGAAAAACAGTATTTTCATTATGGAATAGGTAAAATGACACACTATTCACCTATATACATCCATGTTTTAATGTATCCAGCCAACCCTTAAAGATGTCTACTGTGCATGATGTCCACAGATTTGTTTTGTCTTCTCTGTTTATATACACTTAAAAGTACTACTCATGAAATCTATCATTGAAGATGACTTTTAAATCAGTTTGTAATTATGTAGATTGGGTCTAAAAGGACCCTCAGGAGTGTATCAGGACTTTGTTGATCTATAAACTATTTCATTAATAGTTGTCACTTTTCTTATATTATTTACTCAGTAGTGGGAAAAAATTAGTTCTAGACTATGGAAAAAACTCACCCAGAACTGACAGATGTTAAAATGAACAGACAAAGATATTAAACTAACTATAATTCATATATTCAAAAATTTAAGTAGAGGCATGGATGATATAAATATACAAATCAAACTTCTAGAAATAAAAGCTATCATGCCTGAGATAAAATACAATATACTAGATATGATTAACAGTATATTAGAAAACACATAAAAAAAGATTAGTGAACTTGAAAACATAGCAAGATAAATTATTTAAAATGAAACACAGAGAGAAAAGGAAGTTTTTAAAATGAACGAGCAGAGCATCAGTAAGCTGTGTAACAACTTCAAGTGCCCTAATATACATGTAATTAGAGTCCTTTAAGAAGAAGAGAAATATAGTGGGAAAAGGGGACAGAGAAATATTTGAAAAAATAGCAGCTGACAATTTTCCAAATCTGAGTAAATGTATGTGTGTGTATAAACCTACAGATACAAGAAGCTTAACAAAGCCCAATCACAATAAACCATGAATAAAACTGCATTAAAGCACTAATTAAATTGCTCAAAAGCAGTGATAAAAGGGGAAATCTTAAGAGCAGCCAGGGATTAAAAACATTGAATTTGATGCACTTCAAATACATAGAATAAAATCTGATATATCTTCAAATAGAAATAGTCAAATTCACAATTTTAAGTAGATATTTCGATATCTCTTTCTCAATAGTTGACAAAAAGTAGAGAGAAAATCAGTAGATATATAGAAGATTTGATTAACAATGTCAACCAAATTGAGCCAACTGATGTTAAAAGAATGCTCCAACCAAAGAAAATAGAATATTCACTTCTTTCAAGCGAACATGGAATATTTACAAAAGTAGACAATGTTCTAGGCCATAAAAACATCCTCAATCACAATTACAAAGGGGCACAAGAAAACGTTGAGTGCAATGGGTATATTCATTACTGCAATTGTGGTGATGTTGTCCCAAATGTAACCCATATGTCAACATTTATCAAATTGTTCACTTTAACTATGTGTGGGTTATTGCCAATTTATATTTCAATTGTATCTCAATAAATCAAAGCTGTTAAAAACAGAGGACTTTTAAATCAGTTTGTAATGATGTAAAAGAGCTCTCAGGAGAAATGGCATGACCTGGTCAATCTACAAACTATTGCATTATCTGTTGTCATTTTTCTTTTAGTAATTACTCACAATTTCTTAGACATTCGTTTGTTCTCTATGCATGGCAAGTTCTAAAGCAAAATCCAAGTTAATTAAGAAAATAAGTATATAGTAATATTGAACTAAGATAAGTACTGGCAAAAAAGAACACTATTGGCTTATCATCTTCAAACACAATTCACTATTTCCCATCCCCCCAAATAGCTCATGTTCTTGACTTCCTTCTTAAGATTATGATCGTAGTTTCTTTCACCCCATCTTCCAACCTTTGTACTTGTCTCTTCCTTCCATTAGCTACATGTCTTATTTGTGGTAAAGTACTAAAGAAATTAAATTGGAAGTGTTTGTGAAACTCATATTCTTTTTATTTTCTTAATTGCATGCCCTGGGCAAAGTGCCCATTATCTATCACCTAGATTATGTTGTCTCCAGGTTTTCACATCTCAGAGTGTATCACTTCTCATATCATTTACTATTGCATTGTTAAGCTGTAATTCTCAACTTACTTCCAATTTAAGGAGACAGTCTTCAGCCTGACATCCAAGTCCTCCACAATGATGACCTGGCCTACTTTTAAAGGCTTAGTCTACTCCCAAGTGTCCAAGACCCTAACACAGCTAAAATGCTCAAAATTGTCTATTTTTTTGTGTTTTCTAACTTAAATCCTTTGCTCATCCTATCTCTTAATCTTGTATGTGTATGTGTGTGTGTGTGTATATATATATATATTACATTCTATGACTCTAATGTTAACCATTTCAAGATGGTCTCATAATTCCCCCATCAATAATGTTGCTTCCTTGAGGGCAAAGACTATGTTATATTTCTTTCTATATTCACCAAACTACCCAGCATAATTATCATTTCGGCGATGAATCAAAAAATATGCTACCCCAAAATTTTGTTCAGTATCTTTTCTTTTATTCTCTCTTTTATCTGGTAGTATCTCATAGGTTTTTAGTCAGTATCCAGCTCTCCCCTTAAAAGACCATGCATGATGTTGGCTAGGTATGACTTAACCTCTTTTTACATCTCTTTCCAGGTTATGCCTTCAAATAGATCTACTGGGAAGTGGAAGCATAACTTGAGATATGGTTAGAGGATAAGGAGGCCTGCAACTTTGTATGTAGAGACTTTTTATTTATTTCTTAATGTATAGATGATTGTGAGTGTCCAAACAGCAACAACTAATGACTTCATGCCAGCATTCAACTCTAAAGCAGAAGCATCACTCATCTTAAAGAATTGTTTCTCCTTAAATTCTGGATCAGTTCATCATAGCATTTTCCAGAGGAAATGAATCATCTCAAAGAGGTACATAAAATATTATTTTTAAAGTTGCCAATATTATCCAAAGAGTTGCTGACTCCCCCAGAAAAACACCTGCAGCAAACAACTGACTACATCATTTTGCCATAAGAATTGTAGCTGTATGCAAAATATCTATGTTTAGAATATATAAGATAGTCTCTTGAATTAAATAAAATGCCCAAAGCCCAATTTTTAGAATAAGGAAAATTTTCACATGGAAGGTTGCAGGTTATCAGAGTTCCAACTCTCTCCATGAGTTTCTCATTTCTTTTGGCATATCTATCACACAGGTGAAGTCCATTGAGTAGACCCCTTTCAGATTTCTGGCCCATGCTTGAAAAACAAACCACTTAACCTGTCTTCCCTTGTATACTTAGCATAATCTAAAAATTTAGAAACTGTAAAACTTAAGCTGTTCTTTAAAATTGAGAATAAAATAAATAACCAAATCCAGAGAAGAATGAACAAAAGACACAATAGATAATTCACAGAAAAAAAAGCTATAAAATGACCTTTAAACACATGAATATATTAAAAATTCCAAATTAAAACTACTCTGAAATACTATTTTTTTGCATATCAGCAAAGCAAAAATTTAAAAGCTGGACAGCAACTCTGTTGCTTATGCTGTAGACCCCCAGAAAATTCACTGTTTATTTCTGTGATGAAGAAGGAACCTTGATTTTTTTGTGATTTTATCTCTTACCATCCAGGCTGAATATGTCTAACTAAGGGATCAAAAAAACTTGCTGCTCCTCGCACTTCACCAAAATAATGTTGTCAATGCAGTGAACCAATATTATGTTGTATAGAATGACAAAATGATCACAATCACTGATCTGTGGAGTTGTGTTTTATTTTTCCCTAGTCATCATCTAAAATGAATTTCCTACCCCTTATTTGAATATCAATATGAATTCTTGGATTCTTTTTTAATTCAATTACCATCACTATTCTTTTCTGGTCCTGAAGTGGTTGTTTTTTCACATAGTCACTACTTCCATGATACTTTAATATTTTGGGGTTTTGTTTTCTTTTGTTTGATTTTTCCTTTTCAGTAACCTAGTTAGCATCTTGATATGATAAATTATTCTTGATATTAAATTCTCTCTGTTAAAATACCTGGCATGATTTCTATATCCTGTGTGAACCTTGAGCTATACAGTAATCAATTATAAAACATATTTTTAAAAATCCATAAATTCAAAGTGCTAATAAAAGGGATAGTTGGGGTAAAAGCAATTCTTTTCAACAATGCTGGCTAATAAATGTGGAATAATGATATGTTAAGAAAATTATCATTGGCCACCGTTATGATAATAATTGAAAGAGGGATAGATCACTAATACATACAAAAAACACTAGGCAAAAATTAATTGGGGAAGAGAACATTTATATTTTCTCAAAGTATCATTCTACAGATTATGTATTGATATAAAAGAGTGAAAGTGATCTGTACAATGAATAGATCTGGCATAAACCACCACAATGGGGCAAACTGATATAATATGCTTCCTAATGTATTTCAGTAAGTCCACAACATTCCTTATCTAATATTCTTGCTAAAATGTTTAACCTAAGCTCAACCATAGGAAATTAACAAAAAGTTCTAGAGTAAGGCATATTTTGTTTTCAAAGTGGAGAATATCCAAATAAAAAGTAAGAGGACTTTTCTTGATTAAAGGACACTGAAGAAACCTTACAAACAAATGCAGTACATTATTTTGCTACATTCTATTGTATCCTGGATTTAAAAATAATAAATCAAAGACTTCTGGGGAAATTTGAAAATTGTAATGTGGCAAATCAAAATGTAATGTGGCAAAACGTTTATTCATGAATATATGTTAATTTTACTCACTTCTTCATTGTTTGATTTTTAAAAATATTTCTGTAAATTACAATAATTTTATATAAAAAGTTGGTTGGGGAATGAGGAGTGATATGATCTCATTTATGATTTAAAAGATAGATTTGGCTACAATATTATAACTACATTTAGGTGGACAAAGGTTGAAACAGGGAGGCTAATCAGGTGGCTATTGCAATAATTCTGGAGAGTCTAGTGAGTGGTTTGGACCTAGGATGACAGAAGTTAAGGTGTTGAAAAGTAGTATATTCTGGATCTATTTTATAATATGTAACTAATGGGCTTTTTTGAGAGAATAGATGTAGAAAGTAAAATAATGGGGGGCAGTAAAGTTTTAAGCATGAGCAACTGAAGAAGAAATTAACCATTTAATTAAATGGAGGAAACTTCAGGAGAAGCAAAGTGGTAGAGGGGAAATCAAGATTTGGGGTTTTGGTGTCTAAAGTTGGAAATGTCCCTTGGACTTCCTAGTGTTTATGTTACGCTATATGAATTTGAAGTCCAAAGGAGAGGTCTGCATTAGAGCTATGTATTTCGGAGTCCACACTGTATAGCTAGCATTTAAAAATATGAAACTGAAGGCAATCAACCACTCTATTTTTATTCATTAGAAATTCAAAGTCTGATTAGAGATTCAGATTCAAAGTGAGACTTGGAGCACTCTAAAGTAAGTGATCAGGGAGACAGGAGGGAATCAGCAAGGGAGATCTTAAAGACGTGGTAAATTAAGTAAAACAAAAATAATGAGAAAGTGGGTGTTCTGTACCGAAAGTAAAGAAAGTGTATCAGGGAGCAAATTGGTTATCTGATATTGACATTTGTCATTATCTTTGACATTTCAAATGCTGCTGAGGTCAAGCCAGATGAAGACTGGGAAATAACCATTGGATTTATCAGTGTGGAGGACATGGGTGATCTTCAAATGAACAGCTTCTGTGGAATTGTAAGGGTGAAAGCCTTACTGTTAAAAGTTTAAGAGAGAAGAGAAGAAACAGAAACATTGAAAATAGTGAATATAGATCAATCGTTCCAATCATTTCGCTCAAAATAGGAGCAGAGATGTGGAACTGTAGCTAAATGGAAAAGAAAAGAGATGTTTTGCTTTGTTTTGTTTTTAAAGATGGGAGTAATTATAGGATACGTGTGTGCTGATAGGCATGATCCAGTAGAGAGGGAAACAAAAAAAATGCAGAAGAAAGATAAGGGGAAATTGCTGAACAATGTGTTTGACTAGGTGAGAAGGCACAAGAGGAAGGATTGGTCTTAGATAAGGGCAAAAATAGTTCATCCAAGAAAAGCAGGGTGCAAAATGTTGGTTGTTTGATAGCTGTAATGATGGCGGTTTAGAACATTTTCTTCTGATTACCTCTCTTTTCTCAGAAAAGTTAGAAGATTATTAGAGTAAAAATAAGGTGCGGGAAAGTGTGATTAGTTTAATGAAAGACTGGAAAGTGTGTTGTCTAGGGGAGTAAGATAGTGATGGACTAGGGCAATGGAGCTTGTTTTCTGGGCAGCTTTAAGAGCTTTTTTGAGGCTATTGGCTTTGAGAGTAAAGAATTCAGCACAGTGGTGTGTTTTTCTGTAGCTTAGGACTTGTATGTACAAAGAAGGGCTTGTGTTTTCAAAGCAAATACGGCAATGTGAGAGCAAGGCAAGGCAGTTGAGAGTATATGCATAAGAGCCATTTTAGTAATAGGCCATGAAGCTTAAGCTGATTTAGGAGGGGTGAAGAAGTGATAGATTCAATGAGTTGTAGTAATCGAAAGCTAGGAAGGAAAATTATTATAACTATAGATACTTGAGGTCTTTCAAAAAAGAACTTGGCAAAATAAGCCACATTAATATATGCCAGTGGAATACGGAGTGCTGTAGAGAAGAAAGAAAATATTCTGTCCTGGAACAGTTAAAATTTTATTTTTTTAACTTAAAAAATAGCAAAATATAAACTTCTATTCTTATTGCAGTTTATCAATTTAACTTCTATTGCTTGTAATTGACTAAAACATTCTGTCCATTAATAATTAAATCTAGTATAATGGAAACACTTGTGAATGCCAATTGAGGCTTAACCAGAACAACATTTTATTTTGAAAAACAGACATATATGTAATAATTCATAAAGCTTTTTCAAGGTAATCTGATTTATATTTATTGTGTCAATATTTTTGATTCAACAAGCAAAGGCATTTAAACTTTATAACTAAAGTTACATTCATGAATTTTTAAATCTGATTTTAAAAGAACCTCTTGCCAAATTTGCTATAGTAGCAATCTGTTAATAACAAAATTCCCTTCTCTCATATTAACTAAAAAGAAAAAGAAAAATTCATTTTTGGAACTAAAGCTCTGGCATGTCTAAGAATGGAATAAAAGTGTATTGGGAGGCTCATGTGATTTAGAATACATGTTTGTGTTTGTAGAGCCTATATAAAAAGGATGACTCAAATCCTTGGGGATAAACTATTCAAAATTCTTTCTAAATCATATCAGAATTTCAGTAAACAGCAGACAAACTTCTGTCTCATCAAGGTGTTGATATTCTTGCTTAGACAAATGATAAGCTTGTGTACTAAATATTTTCATGGGCTTTACCACTGTCTTGAATATTGACATTTTTTCCAAAAGGAAAATAAATATTTTTCTGAAGGCTGTTACAATTGAAATATATAAATATGCCATTGTTTTCTGTGGAATATGATTAATATATGGGCCTGCAGTAATGTACTGGTCCTATTTAGAGAAACAAATATGGGGTCTATAATATTGAACAAAGGATATTTTCTCCTGTCTAGTATAGAAACATGAAATATGGTGTCAGGCTGCTGACTGAGACATGGAATTGAGTTGTGTTGGTGTCTGAGTACTGGCCAAAAAGAGAACTGAAAGGACAATTGGGAAGCCAGGTTGGGATAAGCTTCAAAACCCTGAAGGAGAATGCAGATGGATCCATCCAATGGTTTTGTGCTCAGGGATAAATTTTACTAAGCACAAATCAGGAAGTTGCCATAACTGTAACCTAAGTACATGGATGTGTCTTTCAATCTTAGATGGAATATAAGATTAAAGTTTCCAGCAATTATTTATTTTAATTTAATAAAAAAATATATACTTGAGTGTTCACACAAATAATTTTTAGAGTCAGAAAAGTAATTTATTGAGAGCGACTTTTGCTAATTAAGATGGTAGAGTAATATATTTTTAAAGTGTCATAAGTAGGTTTAAGAAGTATCTTTCCTACAAAATAGTATTCATTAATTTTCTCATAAAACAAACCTTTATTTTCAGCACAATAAGTACAAGACACTAAACTAGAGTCCAAGAATAAAGTGCACAGATTTGGCTTCTCTAACTTTATAAAAAATATACATATCTGCATATGTATTAGCTAATGAGTCATTTATAACCATATTAGTTTCCCAGCTGCTAAAACAAATGCCATACAATGGGTTGGCTTAAACCACAGGAATTTATTGGCTCACAGTTCTGAGTCTAGAGGTCCAAAATTGGAGGGTCAGTAGAGTGATGCTTTCTCCCTGAAGACTGTGTTGTTCTGGGGCTGGCTGCTGGTGATCCTTGCGTCCTTGACTTCTTTGTCACATGATGCTATCTTCTCCTTTCCTTCCAGGTTCCATTGACTTCCAGTTTTCGCTTCTCATAACTTTGTCACTACATCTGAATTTCATTCTGCTTATAAAGGATTGAAGTAATCTGGATTAAAGGCCAACCGGATTTAGTTGGGCCACTCCTTAACTAAAAATAACATCTTCAAAAGGTTCTGTTCACAATGGGTTCACAACCACAAGAATGGATTAAGATTAAGAACAATTTTTTTCTGGGGTACATAACTCAATCTACTGCAATAACGACAGGAAGAACAAAAAGGTATGTAGTACACATTAGCATAGCATCCAGTCTGATGATTTTAGGTTTTGATGACTCCCAAGTTTATATTCTTAGGCCAGCACACTTCACTGCTGAAATCGAGACAGTCTACTTGACATTTCCACTTGAGTGTCTAATTGGGATCAGGAACTCAATGTTTCCAAAATAAACTTGTGATTTCATTTCTCCTACTCTGTGCCTCTTCCCTACATTTATATTTCATTAAATGGCCCTATGTACTGGTTTCCTCTCTTATCTTCATATTCCACAACCAATGTATAACCATGACCACCTCTCACATACATCTCTAATTCATTCACATCTTTCTGTTCCCACTGCTTCCATCTAATCAAAAACATCATCATCTCTTACTGTGATAGCATTTCCTTAAATCTCTTCAACTTTTGCCTACATCCCCTTCACCATCGGTCTGTAATTATCTGCTCCGTTATTTGTTTATTGTCTATTTCCCTATTAGGTTGTAAGATCCAAGAAGATGGGGACCTGGCTGCCTTTTTTATTGCTATACTGTCAACACTTCAAACAGTAACAGAGTTGTGCAAAATAATCAATAAATATTTGTTAAATAAATAATAAACATAGTACTCCAAATATTCCCATTAACCTGATTCTCTTTCTATTCTATATTAACTTACAATTATATTTCCATTTGGTTTTACAATTGCAATTGCTAAAAATATTGCAAACAGTATGTAGAACTTCTTTATTTAATGTAATATTTATATAGCTATTTCCTGCATCATCTTAGTTCAGTTTCATTTAACAAATATTTCTTGCTCATCTGTTATGAATCAGGCTTTGTGTTAGGCCCAGAACACAAGTTGTATTATTTAATATAATATGGTCCACTGAAATGTTTTTAGTACTTATATTTCTGGAGTGATCATAGATTACTTTTATTTTATTCAATATTTATGACTCTATTATTCATATTTTATTACTTCTTTTCATTTTAACTATTTCTTTTTCATTATAATAATATTGTGTTTACTGATTATAAAAAAATTTACAGGTTTATCATGAAATATCAAACAATACAGATGTGTATATAAGAGTACATCAAAAGTCCCTCCATATAGTCTGCAAGTTTGAACATTCATCAAATTATTTCTGTAGGATAAATTCATATCTTCAATCATCTCCTTTAAAAAAATAGTTTTGCCATGTTTTTCATTTTGTGTATTTGGATATTTTTTAAAAAACATGTATTTAATCTATGCACATTTGTTGTTATTATGTATGTGTTTAGTGTTATTTCTGCTATCATTTTGAATTTTTTGTATTTATTTTGCTTTTTTGCTTTATGTTTTCTCTTTTCCTAAATTTTTTTTTCTGAACTGACATTTTTAAATATGTACCTATTGCACTGGTTTTCTACCTTGATATAAGAATTTCCTGGATATTTTTGTTGCTGTTGTTCAAAATGATATTACCAGATGTTATTTTTTCAAAACAATCTATTATGGATTAATTTAAGGATATCTTGACTCTTAGTGAGGATAAAAATTAAACTACTGAAGTTATCTTCTGCATTCTGCATTAACTCTCTTTCTCTAGTGTCCACAGTCTATGTAAGCAACTAAGTTTAATTTTTCTCTTTGGAATCTCCATTTTCTTCATGAGTCTGCTGAGTTTTCATTATTTCCTATGTTTACAAGTGATAATCTATATCAGTAGTTCTCAAAATATTTTGTGCTTCATAATCACATCCTGAGATATATTTTCTTAAAAATCACATGCCTGGACACAACCTGTTATATCCTGAATCAGAAGCAAAACCACAGAGAGGCCCTAGTCTAACAAGTTTTGGAAAACCTTCCCAGGTGTTGTTATGTATACCTCTGATTAAGGAAAAATGGGCCATATGGACTCATACTGATAGCTTGTTTGAAGTCCCTCAGCTATCGCAAAGATCTCTGTTTCATTGATTTTCCTTTGTGGGCTTCAGGGTCACCTGATCAATCTTCAGGGTGTGGTAATGAGAATTCTTTGATGTTTAAGCTTAATTGACTTAATGTCCTTGACAAGTGACATCAGCAATAAAATGCTTCAGCCAGGCCCCCTGGTGGTCAGGCTCTGCGGATTTCATTCCACTTTATCTGCTGCTGCTGATTCCCCTGTCTGCTCACTCCTGCAGCCCCTGCCATGGTTTCTTAAGTTTGATTGTATTTAGGAAGAGCTATAGATATTACTGAGAAGTAGGGTTACACAAAAAGCTGATCACCTTACTGGTTTTCAGCTCTGAGTGTTTTAAAAAGATTATTTAGTCAGAGATCATGCCTCTTCTCATTTTCATGCTGGCAATATTAGGAGCCTATAATATCAAAACTACATTTGCTGAGGTCACCCAATATTCTTCAGTTTGTCCCTTCCTGATTTTTTTCACACAGTTCCCCAAATAAAGTCCTTAATCTCGGCAACTGTTGCTCTCAAGTTAGTATATATTGGGGAGGGGGAGATTATTTACATATTTTTCTGAGTCATCCTTTACTGGTATAACATCATAAGAGTTTCAATGTTTGAGATCTTTTCTTTCAACTTGACTCATTTCCTATGTTCCATAAATTCTTCAAAGTCCCAGTATCTTACCATATTTTTCTAATTTCAGCAGTGAAATACAAATTTTTTTATCTTTTTTGGTTTTGGTCATTTCATAGGACTAGGTATGAAGAAGATTCAAGTTGCCATTTTGAAAATTGTGGCCTTTGATACTAAAAATAGTGACATGTACTACTTAAGTGTTTCAGTTCTAGAATTTTTATTTGGTCATATTTATATTTCTGTGTCTTTGCTGAAATTTCCTGTTATTCTTTGTGAGCATATCTATCTTTGTGTCCTTCAGGATAGATGGAATAGCTGCATGAAAATCCTTGTCTGTTAATTCCACAATTTGGGTCATCTCTGGTTTGGCTGGAAAATGGCCCAAAGATGCCCATGTCCTAATCCCTGGAAACTGTGAATATGGTCCCTTACCTGGAAAAGGGGATTTTGCAGATGTGATTATATTAAGGATCTTGGAATGGGAAGATTACCCTGGATTATGCAGGCAGGCAAATCTAATCACGTGAGGCCTAAAAGCAGAGAAATTTCCCCTGCTGAGGTCAAGAGTCAGAGGGATATTTGCCTATGGAAGAATGATCAGTGAGATACGACATTGCTGGCAGAGGAAGGAGACCATGAGCCAAAGATTGTGGATAGCCTCTAGAAGATGGAAAAGAAGCACATGTATTCTCCCCTAGCAACTTGTAAACACCTTAATTTTAGCCCGTTGAAACACATTTTGAACTTCCAACCTCCAGAACTGGAAGTTAATAAAATTGAGTTGTTTTAAGCCTCTAAGTGTATGGTACTTTGTTATAGAATCAGTAGGAAGCTAGTAGATATAGTTAGGGATCAGTCTGGCATTTGGGTAGAGTTTATACAGGGGTTTTTGTTCTCCTCCTCTCTATCTCCTTCTTTGTTTCCTCCCTCACTTTCCAGTGGTTATGTTTCCCCAAACCTGTCTGGTTCTTTAAGCCAATATGACCACAAGGTTTTATCAGAGTTTTAGCTACCCCACAAGGCACAGACTGGGAACTACCCTCATGAAAAAGCCATAAAAATAGGAAATTCACCCATTGCCATTCCCTTCATCCAAGAGTAAATTCAGTCTCAGTATCAGTTTTTGTTTATTCTCCAGTACATTCAGGTAGTTAATTTTTTAAAATTTGTCAAGAGTTTATGGAGGCTATCTATGGAAAACTTGGTGTGAGAGAAGCTTCCTAGAACATACTGGAAGTGGGACCTCGTGTTATCCACTATTTGAGGTTGAATCACGTCCTCTACAAGATATATTCAAGTCTTAGCCCTAGGTCTTGCGAGTTTGTATTGATTTGTAAAAAGGATCTTCAAAAACCCTATTAAGATGAGGCCAAATTGCATTGGGGGTGGGCTTTAACCCAATATGACTGGAGTTCTTATAAGCAAAGGACACTTGGACAAGGAAGTAGAAGCCAGAGTAGGAGACAGAAGGAGATAGATTGCTGTGTGATGGAGGCAAAGATTGATTGCCAGCAAGCCACCACGAGAACACAACAAATTTCACGGAAAGCATGGCCTGCCAATAACATGATTGTGGACTTCAAGTCTCCAAAACTGTGAGACAATAAATTCCTGTTGTTTAAGCCAACCGTTTATGGTAATTGTTATAGCAGCCCTGGCCAACTAAGATATCCATATAATTGGAAAAAGTCAATTCATTGTTTTAAAGAAGGAAATAAAAGAAGAAACATAGTCCCTTTATTGAGGGACTTTCATTGTCCAGATAATTATCATTTCATATTATAAAAAATATATAATAATTTGCTTAATCATGTCTTATTATTGGCCATTTGAGGTTTTTTTCCTCACAATTATAAACATTACTATTAGGAATGTTTCCATAAAATGAGGAACAGAGATAGTGGGGATAAATTACTCAGAATACATCTCCCAAATAGCATTAGAATGACGAAATGTATGAGTGATTTTATAGCTCATATTACATATAACAAGTTTGCTCTCCTAAAAAACTGAGGCAAATTATAGTGCTACAATTAACATATAAGAATACCTATTTTCCCACATCATCACAATACTATATTATATATAACTTACTTTCATTACTTTAATAGGTGAATCTGTGCTTGACTTTTATTGCTTTGGGCTGTCCAATATCCTTCTCACTGTTCTAGTAGTAGCCAGATATTTTGCAAAATATCTCTAATTCCACATAGTTTGAGTGGACAGAACTACCCCTGGCTTTTCCCAAAACAATAAATATTGACCTAATAACTAAATATGACTTCAATTGATGCATCCTGATGGATCAAACTCTGGTAAAATTGTGCTTTATCTAGACACCCAAAGCTGCATTACCTTTTGCTGAGCATGTGCAATGTGCTTGAATATGTGAGCTACTTCATATAATATCCAAACAATTTTTATTTACTTAAGTTTGTCAGAGTAATTATTGTTTACTCTGTCTTAAAAAGTGCATTGCATGCGAATATTCTCGCTGTCCTGATTTTGTGATAATCTGGGTAGGCTAAACATTCGCTATATTAGAAACCCTGCATGTGTCCCCAGACCTAGTTTTTCTCCCTAGGTCTGGTTTTTAGAATGCTGGTGATAAATTAAGCCTGATTTATTATATAACCATCCTGTATGGGAAAAGATTGAAACTTTGGGTATCTTTGGTCAACTTTAAGAGATATAGCAGGAGGACGGATGTGGCTCAGGTGGTTGGGTGTCTGTCTCCCTTTTGGAGGAACCTGGGTTCAACCTCCAGGACCTCAGGGTAAAAAGGAAAAAAAGAAAAATATAGAAGGCTTGTGGGCCACCAGGGTCCGTGCGCGGGTGTGCCGCCAGGCCCCATGAGCAGGTGAGCCGCCAGGGCCTGTCTGCGGGTACACCACCAGGCCCTGAAAGCGGGTGACCCACCAGGCCCTGTGTGCAGATGCACCACCAGGCCCTGAAAGCGGGTGCATCGCCAGGCCCCGTGAGCAG